>APFE030576027.1:0-17683 GCA_000404065.3 Pinus taeda | reverse complement strand
TTGTGGCTGGGCATGTGAGTGAAACGAATGAGAAGTAGGTTGAGTATGGTATTGAGATGGATAAGACCATGGAGGAGGTGCGGACCATGAAGGATGAGCAAGGGGCCCCAAGAAGGTATATGAGCAGATTGGTTGGGGTTATAATAAGCTTGGGATGTCCCTTGAATCCCCTGCTGGTAAGGTCTGGGCCCATGTGGCCTCCTTTGATTAAGGAAGTAGAGAGGTTCAGTAGCCGCCTCAGTCCCTGGGTACATGGATTTAAATCTGGGCAAGGTTGGGCATTGGTTGGTGGGGTGGTCTTCCTCAAAAACGAAACATACCTCCACTGAGTGCAATGGACACTCATTCTTAGGGTGCTTCCTCGTGCATCTGGGACAAAAAATGGCCAAAGCCATCTCAGCTTCCTCTTTCTTTTGCTGAATTTGGAAGGTATCAAGTTGCATGGAAATAGTCTGTCTCATCTCACTTTTTAGGTCTTCCATCTGATTAGCAAATTCATGCTCGGAGAAGGTGGTACTAGCTGAAAGTGGATTCCCCCTATCTCTTTTCTGGGCTGCCCTAGAATGGTTTCTAAACACAGTCTTTATGTCCTCATAAGTTAGTTGGTAGATGTCCCCTCCAGCTAGCATGTGAAGGGTATCCAGAAGGTCTTCAGGGACTCCTCGGAGCAGAACCAGCTTCAGAGATTCCGGGTCAAGTGTGCACCTGGCCCGTTTATAACTAAGTTGGAACCTTTCCTCGTAATCTTCTAATCACTTCCCATGGTCATCCAAAAGATCTTTCCCTTTGTTTCCTTGGACCTACAGTAGTCCCGGTATTTGGTGTTAAAAGCTTGCTACATCTGAGCTGAAGTGGTGATACTATTTCCAGGTAACCCCATGAACCAGCGTAATGCTGCATCCTTGAGGGTAGAGGAAAAGAGTTTCAACTTTTCCTCATCCTCAGCATAGTCATAAGTTCGACAAAGGACAGCAAACTCAAACAGGAAGGTATCAGGGTCTTCAATAGTCAATCCATGGAAGTGAGGTAAGGCTGAGGGACTTATGTTTTTCATTTTCATGTCCCCATTGGTCTCTCGGATGGGGAAGGCACCTTCTATTCTCTCATCTTCTCTTCTACCATTTCTGTTTTCAGCCATGGTCTCAAAAGGAATGTTCTCTAGCTCTTCTTCTGTTATAAGATATTTGTATATCTCTGGAGGTTCACCTATAGGTTCTTCTGGATCACTATCACCAAAGAAGAGAGAAGGTTGACTCAGTGATGTGGTGGGGGTGTTGGGTAGGAATTTTCCGGTTTTATCTCTGTTCCTACGAGGCATGAAATGCAAAGATTTTTTGTTTCTTTTGCTTTTTCTGCTTGTACCTGCAAAACTGAAACAGATGGAATTGCAACTCACTACAGTCTAGCTTGCAGAAATGAAATTGCGAGATTGAAATGCTAATCTATGAAAGCAGGAAATGTCTAATTTACTTTTGCAGAAATGAAATTGTGAAATTGAAATGCTAATCTATGAAATCAGGAAATGTCTAATTTACTTTTGCATAAATGAAATTGCAGAATGGAATTGAAATAAACTACTTAGTAGAAGGTTAGAGTAGAAAAATAGAAGAAAAGCAGCAATCAAAAATACTCTGACACTTCCCTCGCAACGGCGCCAAAAAGAATGGTGGGCTCCAGTATTGCAGCAATAATGCTGCAACTCCTGGGACTCCCTTCCTTACTTTTATCAACCTGGTAGTTCGTAACAAACTTGGAAGCGAGGGTGCTGTATGCACAAGTACTAGCTCTTGTCATAGCTGTCACTTGGTCAGCTGGCACAAGTCTACTAGGGGCTCAAGCCAACTTCAATGAGCTCTGAGAAGAAGCTTATTAACTGATGGATGGAAGCTAACTTAAAGGAAGCTATTCTACTTGTGAAAAGAAACTGAAAAGCTAAAAGAAAGCGCAAACCCTAGCAAACCCTAATTTTACTAGCTAGTCCTACTGATGTGAAAAAGAGGATGCAAGCTACTGGAAGAGATGCCATTACTTCTAGGAAGGTAAAATACATGTGTCTAAGCTACTTCTATATGAAGAAAACATCTTTTTCTATTTTTTAACAAGTTGTCAGAATTATCATGCATGTGCTTTTACTGTTTTTGACTGTGCAGAGATGGATCAGTGAGAGGAAATTCTTGGAAGAGGTCGGGAAGGTTCAGAGAGGGCCTAAGGGGTCCCTAACACCCTTCCAAAGAGTTTCAGAGAGTTTTGCTATCAAGAAACCTCATTCGTGAGCTTCTACAGGAAGTCTATAGGGGTTCTACAGGATGTTCTGGAATTTCTACAGGATGTTCTGTGATTTTCTACAGGATGTCTAGAAATGGGATTTTGGAGGATGGATGGATGAAGACAGATCAAGGAGTGGGTATGGAGGTAGGATAGGGGTTTGAGGTGGTCCAGGGACTGGTGGATGGAGTTGAGAGAAGATGTAGATGGTTGGATTTGTTCAAAGAGGGCTGAAGCAATGATGCACAAAAAGGTAGGGTTATGTGGGAAAAATGGCAAACATGAGGAAAGAAACCAAGTTAGGGGATGGAGCAGATGGGTCTGATGGAGTTTGGGTAGATAGAGGAGTGGTACAGGTGCTCTACAATTTGTGTTTCCAACTCAACCAACAAAGACTTTCAAGAAATCAAAGACCTAGTTATGCCAACCTAATCTGATCTAACTAACAGTAAAGAGAATGAAAAGAAGCTTTATTTGTAAGGAAACCATGTATATTAACTATGCAATGAAGCATTCAAAGATCTGAACATGTAACCAACTTCTGCAAACAAAAATCATACACTAGTGATTGCATGGCAAAGCAAAAATAGTGTTTTTTGGGGCAACAAGGTAACTTTGATCCCAGCCCCTGATTCTATGAGGGAGAGGTGAAATCAAAGGTGCTCGTTAGCCTTTTTCTGAAGCTTTTTCCCTGTTGATAACCTACCAACTCAATCTAAACATCAAAATCCTTTCTAACCATCAACAGTGGCCTAGTTAATTAGCATGATTTAATCTACCTAACAGAAATGATTTTGAAAATACATAAAGAACAAATAACGATACATAAAGGAGGCCTTGGCTCTCAGGTTAGGCTCAACCCCAAGAGCTACAGCTCCTATAAAGAACTCAGAGCTAATGCCAAATAGAACTGCTTTTCATTATCAAATAATAGTCATCACCAGAAAGTTATACCATAGTGGCTACAAGAAAACGAGCTGAAAATGATAGCACTATAGTGCAAAAAATACAACAGTTCCAAAAGTAAACTATGAAGGTTGAGGCCTTCTTATTTATACACTATGAGGGTCCTAGCAGGACTCCTAAATTCAAGGGACTCGATTGTCCCAACTGCTAGTAAACAGTCACTCTTCCCAAATATGCTTGGCTGCCTTTAGGATTCGTTTTGGTGGCCTGTGAGCTCGGAGTTGAGGGTGGAGATTTCGAGGAAGGGCCATTTAATGCCAGAGACAACACCCCTACGAATCCTCACCTCAAGCTTGGCTGTCACCTGGCCCATAATTTCTTGGTTTTGCTCCAACATTTGTCCAAAAAAACTTGAAATAACCACGTATTAGCCTCCTAGGTAGAGTGACCACCCTTATTCGTTCAAATAACATAAACATACTAAAAAACATGCATAATCTCTGAAAAATGGAGGATTTAGGGAGGAAAATTAGGCAAAATGAGCCCAATAATTTACCCAATTCAGGGCTCATCAATTAGCCTGTGGGACATAAAAGAATAAATGATTTTTATGGTAGTGGTTTTGTGTGTTATAGTTGTTATAAATGCAAGTGTTTGTGTCTGTAGCTATTATGTAGCATAAATATAAGGGAAATAGCCTATAGTAGAGTTTGTTTGTTTTTGCACTGTATTGATTGTCCCATCATACTTTGAGCAAGTAATGAAATCTAGTGAGCTGAGTTATGCATTTTCTATGTTGTAGTGCCTTGCACCTCCTTTTATTTTGTGATTAAATAATAGAAATAGCAATGTGTTTCCTCCTTTATATTGGTGTATGAATGCATATGATTTTGTTCTTATTGTCTGTTTTCTTATCATTTTCTTAATAATCTATTGCCAAGTTGAATGTATTTGAATGTCTCGAATGGTTAAGTGGATTTATGGTTGGATGATGGTTTAATATGTTAAAGCGTTCTTGTGTTAAGCAATATTTCTATTTGTTGATGTTTAAAAAAGTTACATGAGGAATAATATACCTCAGCCAGAGTATTATTATTGATTATGACCTATGCGCTAACCAGTGAGTGTAAGAGCCAATGAAGTCCTGTGCAGTGTGCGGTCCTAATATGATTGCTAGGTGTATGTCTGATAAGCATTTGAGCCTTGCTCTGTAAGTCAAATTTCTAGTGTCTCAAGGTTAAACAATTCCACATGAATGTAGAAAACCGGTTCCAACAGTCCACCATTAGCATCTTGGGTGAGACTTCATCCACTCTGTGGGTGATGCCAAAAGATTTGATGCGGAACAAGATTGTTGGCTAACTGCGCAAGAAATACCAAGTGTGATAGAATAGCGCATGCCAACAATATCGTCAAATAGGGTGTTGAAATCACACAAATACAAGTCAACATCTTGTGGATGATAACTCAAAGTGTTGTATATGAGTATGAGTGAGTTGATGCAAACAATGTTGTGTAGGATTTGTGCAAGATGTAAATTAAATCATTATCTTTCATTTCATGTTAGTTTTAGATTTCATATTAATAAAATCCCCTTTGACATTTAGTTGGGAACATTGTGATACTATTCCATTAAGTACTCGATCATGGGTAAGTTGATTAACTGAGAATCTCCATGGTAAACCTTTAAAATTCTTTAATACTATTTTTTATCCAAAAGTATCATTTGTACCTATTCACAAGGGTTATATATATGTATCTATATTTTATATTTTATATATATATTATATATATATATATTTAGAGAAAACTAACAATTAAACATAAAAAAGCAAAACACCATAAGATCATAATAAGATATAAGAAAAGAAATATAATGAAATCAAAAGTGTGTAAAAAAATATATAGAAATCATCTATTGGTGAAATAACCATTCCTTTTGATGAATGTGAATTTTAAGAAGGGTTTTGGACAAGTGAGGGGATATTATGGGAGCTAAAAAACATACCATTTTCGGATGAAATCATTTCCCATTCCAAAACTAATTCATCTCCTCAATCAAATATATCATTCCCTCTCTGGAAGTTTGATATATATGTCAGTCTAGTTGTAAGCTAGGTGAAAAAAGTTCTTTGTAGTATAGAGCCTAAGGTCCCTATCCATTTGTGCCCATTTTTAAAGTTCATTAAACTCATCCCACTATGATGTGATCATATAAACTCTAGTAGGGCACAATATGAGGGGAAAGTGGAAGCTTAACCCTAGCCACCTAGTGCCATTTCTCTTCATTGAATTAACTTAATCCTCTTCTATAGCCAGTGTGACGTTGAAGAGTGGATAAGTTGTAGGATCCATTTCCTTTAGGAATTTTGGTTGGATTACATTCCTTTTATGGGAATCCATTAGAGCTCCTATAACATGGTGTTAGACAATGTCTTGAATAACTATGCACTAATTTTCTCTTATTTTGGATGAAATATTAGGTTATAATGATAATATATAATATTATTTTTTAATAACCATTGGTAAGGGATATTACCAAAACTTAGTTCATCTCAATGATGCCCCTAGTACATTTTAGCCTAATTTTTGGTAATGTGAAAATACTTTGAATTATAAATGAGTATATTTTTATGTAATGGCCTAAAGAGTGGGACAAAAGATCCATGATCTAAGAGGGAATAGGAAAGATAAAACTGGGTTGGGTTAATTGGAACCTTTAATTAATTTTATGGTGCAAATAATAATAAAATAAGTGGAAGAGTCCAAGAGGAGCATGAAGAGGAATCCTTGAAAAATTATAAAATAGCATTGTCATAACAATGCTAGGGTTGGTCCTCCTCTTGGTGAAGCTCGTGAGAAAATCTAGAAAGGGATATGAGCTAAGGGAATGGGATTCCTTGAAATAGGAAATTGTGACAAAAGTGTAGGAGGATTAAGAGGAAATGGGAATGAGTGCTTGCTAAGCACTAGATGAGAAACCACTCAAGGAATTAGCTAGGGTCGATAAACCACATACAGGTGGGTGTTCTCTAAGAGAGAGATGATAAACCACCAAGGTTTCTTGTTGTGGGATGATAAACCACTCATAGAGTCCTTGAAACAACTCATAAACCACCCATTATTATGAATTTTTATGTTCTTGAATAGCTGATAAACCACACAGGGTGCTAACTAGGGCTGAAAAACCACATAGAGATGGGTGCTTACTAAGATAGATGATAAACCACCTAGGGTGCTTGCTATGGGTTGATAAACCACTCTTAGAGTACTTGACACAACTAATAAACCACCCATTTTTGTGAATTATGTTGTGCTTAACTAGTTGACACCCATATGTATTTCCTATCCTCTGTAGTCTGAATATTGATTCCTGCTAAATCTATTAAAACTAATTTCCCCTTAGATCATGCATTTGGCTTAGGGGTGACTACTACAAGTAATTTTGGCTGCAGTGAGTCTAAGATTGGGTGGAAAGTCAAAGTCTCACCTTCAGTTTGGCCATTGGATTTATTGTAATTGCATGTATTTAGTTGAGAGCTATGAAATCAAAGGTTTCCTTGTTTAATGCACTGCTCCAAAAAATGTTGCATGGTTGTAGGAATTTTGGTCTATGAAACAATTGTATGAAATGATTTGAATGTCCTATAGGTTTATATTAAATGTTGTCATGCATTTATAGCTGAATTCTTGGAAAATTTCTCTATATTGCATGTATATATCAATTTGTGTTTGATATGTTAATAAGTTTCTGAGATCCATTGCAAGGGATGCCAATCTCCTATGTGAAAAGGAGACGTTGATTCCATGATTATTTTCCTAAGGAATGGGTTTATTCCTAGGTTTATTTTGAGCATGAAGATTACTCTATATACTTATGCATGGAAAGAAATAAAATATTTGTTAGAAGGAAATTGAACGCCTATGTTAAAACAATTTGGCCATTAAGTCGTATTTTATCAAATTGCAAGCTCGGGAAGGGTAGCTATGTCCTTATTCTCTTATGTGAACTTGTAATTTTTTTTCACAGGCCGTAGGATGAGATGGGTCTAGGATATGAAAATTATTATAAGGGATAACATAGGGAATATATAAATATGTGCACCTATGAACCTAAGTAAGCATTTGAATATGAGAATGAGGGTCATATCGAGTCTCCATAAAAGCTCAAAAGGGATAGGTAGTTGGGCCACATACATATTCACATATGCTATGACTTTAGAGGCCACAAGAAAATGATCTATTAATTATACATGTAAAAACTTTGATTTTTTGAAACGTGAAAGAGTTGAAAACCCTAATCCCTAGAGGATATTAGGCCTTAAAGCTCATACACCATATGGTTGGATGATATGACTAGATGTAAACTTCAGAAATTCTTGTCCGTTGAATTTTGTAGAACATTTGGTCCATTGGATGACCCTAACAAACATAACCCATGATTTCACCCTAATAATTAGATACCATGACATCACCCTAGAAATTAGAAACCATGATGTCAACCTGGAACCTCTAACTTGAAAAGTTCCTGTGGAACTTGAAGCAATATTGCATGGATTTTATTCTCGGGGTGATGTTGTAGCTATGGACTGAAGTGCATGATATTTAGAGCAAATGATGTAATGCGCAGGAGGAGGGGTCCACCAAGGAGGCTAGGCCCTGTGCAATTGGCTCGAAACTCTCCCCAATATATTGATGTGGTGATATGAAAGAGTAGAGGTTCTACATAACCCCATAGGTTCTTTGATGATGTGTTCAATGGGGGATTGCGAAGGAAATCCCTAGGATTTTATCTCTAGGGTGAGGTGGTAGAGAGGGGCTCACATGCCTCATATATGTTATACATATATACATAATAAGCCTTGAGAAATGGGGATTCTGTGAGTATTGACCATCATGAATTAGTCCACAGCTAACGGTAGAAATGCAACACAAACCTTGGGATGATGAGATGGAATTACTTTAAATATCCATGTGGGTGCCACATGGAAGGTTAGTATGACATGGTAGAAGTTAATAGGAGAAATATTTAAATGGATATAACTTTAGATCTTAGAAGATGATTGAGGACATTTTTATATCATTGGAAATGTCTTGATGAGACGAATGCAATGATTTTATCCATTTTAAGTTTTGAAGAGTTTGAAAAATATCAAAACATTTAGACCCCATTTCCATAACTGGAACCTTGGAGATTGAGTAAGCTTAGTAACTAGCCTATTTTTATCTTAATAGGAAAATGGGTGTGTTGACAGTGCTTGAAGCTTCCAACAAGGAAGGGGGTCTCCCCGATGTGAAGTCCCAACTAGCCCCCACATCGTTTGGAGTAGAAGCCCCAACAACAATATGATCGATTTCCAAAAGTGGTGGTATCAAAGATATGCCTTGGCTATAGTTAACACATAATATGATATATTCATGGATTTGGTGACAAGTGTATGAAATTTGTGAAGTATCAAATGTAATGCATGAAAGGTTCCATGACATCAAAGGGAAATGAGTGAGTCCCTTAGAAGAAAGTAATAATACTAACTTAGAAGAGACACATGAGCAATACAAAAGAATCGTTAGTTAACCTAGATAATAGTTCACAAGATAACAATGATTGTAATAAAAGTAAAAACACACATCCAATAACATACATACAAAATAAAACAAATTATTTCATTAGCGTTAGGATAAATGAAACAATATACATCACGAATATATAAAAAATAGTCTTACTACATCCACGAAATATGCATGAAGGCATGCCGAGTCTAGGAGATTCTTTTTATAAAGTGAAAGTTCCAAGCATACAATTACATTGATAAGAGACTAGCCCCAATAGTGGAACATGAAGCCAAAACTTTCTTCTCCAAATAATGATAATCTTATTGTGCTAGACTAGAGAAGCTAAGGCTCTAATAATAAGCTCCCAAGCCCTTTTCTTGAGTTATGAGGGTGAATGAGATGACCCTTCATCTCCCTTTGTGACCCTTGAGTTTCCCTCATGACTCTTGGACTTCCTTTGTCTTTTCCTAACTAATGAATTTTCACTTTACACATTTAACGCTTGGACTTTCACTTACATATTTTATTTTAAATACAATAATACAAAAACCCATATAGGACAAAAATGGGTAGAGCCTAATAAGACAAAACACATTAAGATTGAGTTTGAGGAAACTTTAGCTCAACAAGTTCAACTTGTAATTATGTTGTTACATAGTGATGCCTAGCTTTGTATTTTGTGATTGTTTTCTCAAACTTTGTTGGATTGTCATGCTGGTAGCAGACTCTAGCTTCCATAACTATTATAACATCATTCAACACTCATGTAGTTCTGATGCTCTGGTATGGTCTTGGGCAACCCTTTACCATATAGACTTGATCATTTATTAAAAAACTATATTTTGAAATACATAAGTGACTCTACCCTTTAAAAAGCATGTACACACGCAGCTACCATAATACAAAACCCCAGTATATTATTGAAGATATGAAAAAATAAAATAATATCCTATTTTTTGGGCAGGGTTTACGGGTTTCACTGAAATCCGCCTAAAGGATCATGTGGCCTAATTGAATCAACTAATTTTTGGTGGTATTTATACACCTCATGGGAAGGCCTAATTACATCAAGGAGATAGGATATCTACATTATAGCATTTTCGGTCCTCGATCAAGTCTAATTTTCCCTATGCCTCCTACACTCCCAATAATAGGAAACCCTTGTTTCCTTGCATAGATTCTCATCCTTCATTATATGGCATCCTTTTGCACATGCTTGAGAGGTGATCTTTGAGGCTTTGGCTGGACAGATCCAGAGGAAGATTTTGTTGGTGTCGTGGTTGGATCAAGTTGTATCTTTCCACTACTCTTTGTTGATATCAATGAATAAGTTATGTCTATTTTTGATATGTTATAATCTCATGTTTTTATGATTCATGTGTAATATGTCATGATTTATATGTTTATGCATGATGATCTAACATGTTTATTATGCATGCACTTTGAACTATTTTCTATGTATATGCTTCTTTGAACTGTGTTGCAGGTCTTCTCGCTTGGGAGGAAGCATAGGGTTTGGACCCTATGGGATTGACATCAAATGCAGGACTTATGATACTCCTTTAAAGCCCAACTTTGGTAGTTTATATAGTTTTCTTGCTTGAATGTATGCTTCTTGTTGATTGTGTGCCTTCGATTTGTTGAGGTTGTCAACCCTTACCTTAGGGAAGTTTTTTCCACCAATAGAATTGGCAACTCCATTGGGGAATATAGTCACGTATTTCCTAGAAGGGTTATTTTTTCCTTGATCTGGGTCTTTCTTTCTTGTTTCATCATTTTTCTAGTATTGTTGACTCATTTGCAGTTTGAGCAATTAGTCTGATTTTCTGGATCAGGGCTGTCTTCTTTTTTTTTTCCTATTTTTCTATATATGTGCTCTTTTTGTTGTACACAAAAGCATACATATGCAATTTTTGCCAAACAATCTAGCATATATGCTAATTTCTTTGATAATAGTCGTATGTGGACATGGATTTGTTATTACAAAGTCGTTTATATTTGGAAAAAAATGAAATTTTCAAGTTTTTCCTTTAGTCAGAGTTGTAGCTTGGTTTTTTCTACTTTCTTGAAGTCAGCTACAATCTGGAATGGTCATGTTTCTCGCTAGTGTCGGTTTCTTTATGTCCTTTTGCAAAACAAATGTTGTCAACCTAGGGTTTGCATTATTTTGAAGTTTTTATTTGAATTTTGGGTTTCAGACCTTCTTTGTGAAGTGTCAGATTGTTCTATACTTTTTGGACAATGAGTTGGTTCTCAACTTGATTATAATACAATTTTTTCATTACTTCACTTTGTGTTCTTGAAGTTGACTAATTTGGTTTCTTTTGATTATTTGAGAAGGGTCTTTGCAATTTTGGGTTTAGTGAAAGATTTTGGTTCTCTGAAATCTTTTTGAATCTCTTATGTATCTTTTATGCCAAGTTTTTCAAGTGTTTTGGTCTAATATTCAATGTAGTCTGATTATCTTGGTGATTGTTTATGGCTTATGAAGTTTGGAGTCTTTTCGCTTGATTTTGATCTTGAAGTGATTGATTTCCTTACCTTATTGAAACTTTTGTCATAAGTCCTTAAAAAGAAAAAGAGAAAAAACATTTTCTTTTTTCCCTTCTTTTCTTTGGTTTTTATTTTTTTGGTCTTTTTGGCTTTTCAAGAAGTGTGCAAATATTTGCTTGAGGTTGAAATTTGCTTCATTTGGGAGATCTTTTCTTGGATATTTGTTTCTCCCTGTTTGTCAAATTTTGGCTATTGATCTTTGAAAGAACACATTTTTTGTTTAGAGCATTCCATAGAATCTTTCATTTAGGCATTTTAGTATGCATTAAGGTAGTTTTCATTTTAGGCATTTTAGTCTCTTTTGATAGATGCTGAATGTGTGAGTGTGTTTAAAGGAAACATAGAAGAGTTTTTCTTTCATAGATTTCTCATATAAACTTGTAGAGATCACTTTTCATTGAAGAAAAATAAGTGTCATTTACATGTATCCTAGTTTTCTATTGGTATCTTTTTGCATAAGAGCATCACAAGTTGCACTTCCACTACTCATGACCTAAATAACAACCAATAAAATCATGTGCTTAGTTTAAAATGAACTAGATTTTGTTTTTGTCATAGATACATCAATTAGTATAGGGAATTTAGGGCCTCGGAATAACTATGTGGAGATTAAACTCTCCAAGGCCACTCTAAACAGAAACATAGATGTTGATTAAAGAGTGCAAATCTAGTCTTGTTAAGATGTCCAGGAATGCTATTCTAACACATGAGTTAAGCACAAGGATGTGTGAAGACAAGGAAAGAGAGATACCCCCTTTACTACTTGTTGGATCACATGCCCACGACTGTTCCACCCGGCTTCTGATTATGAACTAGTGACCTTAGTTTCCTTTCCTAGGGAACACATAGGTGAGTACGGGGGGGAATGCCCATGGTACCTGAGACAACCATTACATCACTTTCATAGTACTTCTGGAGGGTTCCCTTTTGAAGATCAAGTACTTGCACTAGCAAAGGCTATTGTTTGGAGGCCAACGTAATTGTCTCTAATACCTTCGCTAGTAGGCTTAGGCTCTAATTATCCCAAACTATCTTCAGAATGTACTTATCTTCATTTTCTTGTGTTTGGTTGTATCTTTAGGGACTTTCTAGTTAGTGCTCTTTTCTCCTAGACTTCTATAAATTTTTATCTTTGAGTCTTTAAAAATTTATCTTAATATTTAAAAGTGGTTGATCAACTAGTTTCTCAGTTTAGGAGGCTTTGTGGGCTTTCACCTGAGAGTGCTGAGCCTTCATCTAGAAGGCTTAGGAGAAATTATGTTGGTGATTTTCAACCAGTAAAAAATGACGCATCGAAGATTAATCCTTCTTTGGGAGCTCTCATTTCAGAGGGTGAACATAGTCCAATTCACAATTTGAACGAAAACGCTCCAGTCCTTACTAGGGTTCTCTTCTAATCGGAATATGAGGTTGATATTGAAGACGTCCCTGAGTCCCAATGACTCCTTTATAACCTCTTCCTTATAATATTTATTACGTTGTAGATTATGTGGGTACCCAAACTCATAGGCTGACAAGCCCTGTTTAATCTCCTTTTCTTTTCCAATGGCCAATGTTAGTGGCGTAAGTATGGCTACTAATACTTTTTGTTATCGGGAAATATAGTGTCTATGCAGAGCTGCTAGTCCCACTAAGATGGGTAGCTATCTTAGAAACAAACATATTAAAGTTACTTTCATTTTCCTTTACGAGAAGTAGATAGGAGAGGATCAAAGAATACCAACTTCAATCTTTCGCTTGCTTCTCTGCTTGTTCCTTATCCTCTTTGATAGATGTTTGTCGTTCCTCCCTTGACCACTCCACTTCAAAGAGTACCTGTAAAGTCAAAGCAGAATAATACCTTCAAAGTGCAGATATATACAATCATAAACAATATAGGACCAGATATATATTGACCACACAAATGCATATGTTAACAAGCATACAAGATTGTGGAGGAAAACTTGAATAGATTTATTGATATAGAGATTAGAACAGAGGATTACAACCTATTGATCTGACCCAGCGTCATCCTCCCAACATGAAAGCGCTTGTTCACCTCATGAAAAGCTTAGATCACCTAACACTATGATATTCCACCAAGAAACCAACAGCACTTCCTTACAAGATACAAGATTCCGGCCTCTGGATCTCTGGGATGAGGGATCCATATATAGATGATTGCAAGGGGGTGAGTCAGCTTCTGTGATTTTTATTAGTGTCTTCTCTCTGATAGTCCTTGATTCCACTTAGAGATTGATGATCTCTTACTCATCCCTAGGCGAATTCAGAGAGGCAAGTGTCACAAGAGAAGTTTCTGGAAGATTTCATGATCATCCACCTTGCAAACTGTCTCAGCCATTTGTCTACTCTCGCCCATCGCACCCTACATAAGGGATTTTCAGTATGCATCACACTTTTTGCACTGAGTAGGTGAGATGCATCGTACCCTCTGCACTGAGCAGTATTTATGGTCCAGTTTTGACTGGTTCTGAGCAGTTTTCTGTGGAGAACTTCTAGGAGATGATGTAATCAGCTGACCTTGTTCCTTTAGGGTATGAAACAACACTTTTAGGGACTCAGAAGCCCTTGGTTTATGGACATATGTGATTGGGGTTACAGTGCCAAAATACATCTATAACAGTTGCCCCCTAAAGCATGAGGTCATAGATCTTTGATCTCGGGTGAAATGCTTTATCATGAGGATCCGAGGTTTTTCGAACTGGAAGGCGACTTGTAATAAGATAAAATACAATACATTATCTTCATAACATTTTCATGATCTAGCTGAGGCGGGCATTCCCATGCTTATCTTTATAAATTCATTTTCATGTACATAGGACAGACAACCGTCTGTGTGGCAGACTGTTGATTCTGATAGATCCATCATCCTTTGATTTGGATGATCATCTATGTAGCAATGATGTACATTTGATGTCTTTATTTTCCTGAATATATCGCAGCCCTGATGGATGAAATTAGATATGGGGTCTTCAAAATCATCCAATCTTTGCCCGGAGTACAAGTCAATCCATGTGAAAAATGTTCTAGAGTCGAACATGGAAAGACATCGCCTGATTACTAGCCAATGATGTAAGTTGTTAACAGGCACGAGAGGAATCACCGATAATGATGATGACCCTCAAGGTACTACAGTACAATTCGCGTGGTGTGAAAATGAGACTTGGCGTCAAACACCATGCAAAATCTTTCGGTCGAAGGCCATTGATGTAAACCTGTCGCTGGAAGTGAGAAACTTGCCATTGAGGCATGCAAGCTTCAAAGTACTAAAAGGGTTGTTCCTAGGTCGACTTCTTGGATAATGAGCTGTCGTCAACAAGAAGTGACCCATCGTAGGAGGGCCTTAATGAATCCCACATCTGTGACACAGAATGGAGAAAATGATTTTGTGGAGGTGAAAACAATCTGATGATACAGGGTTCAGGGTGGCGGTCATGAAAGGATGAAGCGTGAAGGTATTGCAGTGCGTGAGACACAAGCTGGGTTTGTGAATTCTCTGATCGACTTCTCTTGAACATATTGGTGACACTAAAATGGATTGGTAGCATATATCTGATTGATGATGATGCCTTGATACTTCTTACTGATATATGCTATGATCAGATCTGACAGTGAATAGGTGGAACAGGTTCAAGGGGAGAACATGCTATGCTTCTAATAAAGCATTGTTGGCATTATGTTTAGAAGTCTTTGGTACCTAGTCAATGATCATGATGCCTATGTGGCTAAAGTGTCTAAATGATACACCTTGCTATGTGATGACTATGAGAAACCCATGATGAAATCTCAGATGATACTTGTATTGATTCAGATCAGATTTGTGAATGACTTATTCATGATGCATATAATACATGTTGCTTACATGGTGATCTTCATAAGTACAAAGAGAAGTACAAAGCTTGAGTACACAACTTCATGATGAACCACTCATCTCTTTTATGCTACTGTCATCATGCCTTCAAAGATGCATAAAGTGTTGGAAATAATACTGAGAGGGGGGGTGAATCAGTATTATCAAATTCTTTTCAATATGCCTTCCTTAATTTATTGATCATTAACTTGTATATAATAATGAGCATGAAACAAGAAAAATAAATAGTCACACCAAAGAACACCAGATATAAGGTGGAAACCCAATGTGGGTGAAAACCACCTGCTGCAATATGTCGCTATCTTCTTTCAATTAGAAACTTCTTTTACAATGATTTTGTATTGGTGTAGTCCTTTGCCAGTACGCAGGCTGCAACCTGCAGAGAGCTACAACTCTCTCTCGTTTTCTAGTTTCTCCTAAAAGGGACCTACAAACCCCTTTTTCTCTTTTACTTCTTTAAGGACCACGTTTCATTAATTTTCAAACTGGATCCATGAACATCAAATAATCATCAAGTACATGAAAATCACCCAATCTCCTTATACAATAAACCAATGAATCACCCACTCTTCAGAATACTGTAAACAGAAAAGAATACCAGAAATCTGAACCCAGAACTTTGCTGCACTAGATAAAAGACAATCAACAATTGTTTCAAGATAAGACCGCAACTTCACCAACACGGGCCTGCGTATATCCGCAGCTCTTCTGAGACAGAACTGCGCAGATCCGAAGTGGTTGTTCTTCTGCTCTACGAACTTTTCTTCAGATCCGCACCTTCACTTCTGACTTATTGCGTAGACCCGCACTATGCATTCTTCTCGCCTGCGTACCTCGCACTTCCCGCTTGACTGTGCTGCGTGCACCCCGCACTGTGCCTTCTCCTGTACTGCGTACCCCGCATTGCGCCTTTGACTACGCTGCGTACCCATGCACTATGCCTTTGACTGCGCTGTGTACCCACGCACTGCGCCTTCGGATCACCTGCTAACTTCTTATTAGGGCCAAATTTTCAGTACACCAATGTGCCATAGTCAGTCAGATCCATAGATCTGTTCATGCGCCCGAGAGATCACGACATGCCAATAGATTCACCTTAAGTTAAGTTATCTCCTTGAATTAGATCTAGCTTTTAAGAACCAATCACCCAAAATTTCAGATCTCAAGATATTCAAATTTCACAAGTGTGTGGCCAAGAGATCTCCTTTCCTTTTTATAGGCAAGCCCTTCTCAATACCATGGTCAAAAACCGTAATAACATAATAACATGAACACAATACTTGGGATCAACACTTTTGGATGCAATACCATGGACAAAAACCATTTGATCAAAAACTGTCGGGCTAATACCATGAACCATTCATGAAGATTCCCACATGCACGCGCTTTTTTTCATTAGAGAGAGTGAAACTTGGGTCTGCACCTTCTGAACGTATCCCCTATGTACATGCACGCAATCCTTGATCTGCGTACCTGGGATTCCGCGACTGCTTCTAGGATTACCTGCGTACCTCTTAATTTCCATGATTTTGAGTGCCTGAACTGAGATCAGCTACAAGACTGAGTTGCCATCAAGTACAACACCTGTACCATAGAGCCAAACCAGAATCATAATGCCAACAATCTCCCCCTTTGAACTTGATGGAAACCTCAAGATCCTCAATGTCATTGAACGTATCCCCTGTGTACATGCATGCACTCCTTGATCTGCGTACCTGCGGGTCCATGGCTGCTTCTAGGATTACCTGTGTACCTCTTAATTTCCATGATTTTGAGTGCTTGAACTGAGATCAGCTACAAGAGTGAGTTGCCATCAAGTACAACACCTGTACCATAGAGCCAAACCAGAATCATAATGCCAAAAATCTCCCCCTTTGGACTTGATGGCAACCTCAAGATCCTCAATGTCATTCTCCCCCTTTGACATCAAGGGCAAAGGGTTATGCTCCCCCTGAGAACATGCTTAAGTCTTTTCTCTACTAATAATGCTCCCCCTGACTAGATCCATAATCCTCGATAAACTTCTTCAAAAAGAGCCATAATCCACCATGAGATAGAGACATATTGCAACCATGATCAGATCAGTATCCATGATCTCCTTTTGTGCTACCATAATGCCAACAATGCATTATATGTGCTCCCCCTAAACCTGTGCCATCGATCAATTCATAAACCATCCAATGTACTCGAATGCCACATATAAACCTCGCGTACAACCAATAGATGAGATTCAACAACAACATGATTTATCAACTACCCCCAAATTTTTCATGAGGTATTCAAAGGTCTCCCTGGGCAATGGTTTGGTGACAATATCAGCTAATTGTTCCTTAGAAGGAACATACTCCAATTTGACTTTTTGTTCAAACACTTGTTCCCTGAGAAAGTGATACTTGTTCAGTATGTGCTTGGTCTTTGAATGCATTACTGGGTTCTTTGAAATGCTGATTGCACTTGTATTATCACATAAGATGGAGATAGGTGGAGTACAAGTGATTTGAAAGTCCTGCAAGGTCTGCATCATCCAAAGAAGTT
>APFE030576022.1:168556-187770 GCA_000404065.3 Pinus taeda | reverse complement strand
TAGTGGAACAGCAATCGGGGCTGTACTCAGTCACGAGGACAGACCAGTGGCATTTTTCATTGAAAAATTGAATGAGAGTAGGCAGAAGTACTCCTCGTATGACAAGGAATTCTACGTAGTGGTACAGGCGTTAAGGCACTGGAGGCATTATTTGTTGGGGAATGAGTTCATGCTGTTTTCAGATAATTTTGCATTACAATATGTAATGTAGCAACACAAACTTAATCATAAACATGCCAAATGGGTGGAGTACTTACAGAGTTTTAATTTTGTACTGAAACATATCAGCGGGCAAGCGAATAAGGTAGCCGACGCATTGAGTAGAAAAGCTTTACTATTGCAGGAAAGCACTGTGCAGGTTTTGGGCTTTGAACATTTACGGGATCTTTATAAGACAGACGCAGATTTCAGAGAAGCCTATGAGACGTGCCAAAACCCTTTGATAAGGGGAAATAGTCCTTGGTTGGACTATAACATACAGGAGAAATTGCTTTTTAAGGGAGGAGAATTGTGTATCCCCAGTTGTTCTATGAGGGAGAATATCATTCGTGAAAAACACAGTGGGGGATTGGCTGGACACTTCGGTATTGACAAGACCTTGGAGCAACTTAGTCACTTTTATTTTTGGCCAAGAATGCGACGGGACGTACAACATTTTGTGGCTAAGTGTAAGGTGTGTCAACTAGCGAAGGGACATAGCCAGAACACAGGATTATACACGCCATTGCCTATTCCAGGCAGACCTTGGGATTAAGTGAGTTTAGATTTTGTGTTGGGACTACCAAAAAGACAGAAAGGTTATGATTCGGTGATGGTAGTGGTGGATCGTTTCTAAAACATGGCACATTTTGTACCTTGTCGGAAAACTAGTGACGCCACTTACGTGGCCCACTTGTTTTTTAATGAGATTGTCAGATTACACGGGTTACCAACAACCATCCTATCGGACAGAGACGTGAAGTTGACGGGACATTTTTGGCGTACCTTATGGAAAAATATGAACACCCAATTAAGCTACAGTTTTGCTTATCACTCGCAAACCGACGGGCAAACAGAAGTTGTGAACAGAAGTCTAGGAAATCTGTTACGCAGCTTAGTCGGAGAGAATTCTAGAATGTGGGACCAAGTGCTAGCGCAAGCAGAGTTTGCTTACAACGATTCACCGAATCGTAGCACGGGTCTCCCTCCCTTCCAGATTCTTTATGGCATGCACCCTCGTGGAGTGCATGAGCTTCGGGATCTTGGTTTACAGGAATGACGGAGTGCGGATGGAGAAGATTTTGCAAATGCAATGAGGGATTTACACGAACAGGTGAAGGCAAAATTACAGGACAACAACTCGAAATATAAGGAACATGCAGATTTGAGGAGAAGAGAAGTTCATTTTGAGGTAGGGGATGAAGTTCTGGTACACTTGCGTAAGGAGCGGTTCCCTAAAGGTACGTACAATAAACTGAAGTACAAGAAGATAGGGCCTTGTAAGATCTTGCGAAAGTTTTCAGCGAATGCCTACGAAATACAACTACCACCTGGAGTAGGCATATCACCTATCTTCAATGTGGCATATTTGTTTCCATATACAGGTGATCTATTGGAAGAAAAGAAGGATGAACCTGGAAAATCCACGCGGAACACCCAGGAAGACAGAGAAAGTTGGAAAAGACAAATGCCTTATGTCTAACCTCCTGAGATCGAAGGCATCCTCGAAACTCAGGTAGTTAGGCGTACTCGGCAGAAAAATTATTTTCAGTACCTGGTCAAGTGGAAGAACCATCTGATTAAGGACAGCTCATGGCTTGACGCCAGGCAGATTGAACGAACAGGGACATCGGTAAAGGAGCTCATGAACTGGAGTCATGATCTTTTCTCACCCCAGGAGCCTGATGCAGGAGCATCCAGCTCACTGTGACGAGCCAGAAAGAACTCCAACCAGGTTCACAAGCGAGAGTCTATTGAACTGTCAAATTCTATTGAGAATAATTTTTCTTTTATTTTATTTTACAAATCAGCAAAAGCTAGGTGTCTTTTTATTTTTCAGTTTAGGATTACTGTAGTTTCGGTTGTTAATTAAAAGGTAGTTTAAGTAATTATAAAAAAATAACCATCAACTGTGTCTACAAGTCTTGGAATGCCAGATGACTGTAGTAATGGAAAGAAATAGAAGTTATGTAACTATTTTTGTAATAGTTAAACCAACTGCAAGCATCAATTGAAAACAGAGGGCTATAAAGCCAAAATACATGTAACAGAGAGGGGTTCAGTTCAGAAGAGAAGAAGTGAGTGAGTTCATTAATAGAAACTATCAAGCATTCAAAACCAAAGAAGTACTGTCCATCGAAATTGTCTGTATAATTATTTGTTGATTTTCATTTACATTCCCATCATCTAAAAGACTACTGTATCTTTATAAACCATTACTCTGTCATGGCTACTGTACAAGTATAATTCACAGTCAAATTTAAGTCAAGCAGATAGGATTTTAAACAAGTTCTGAGTTATAAGACAACCAGTCACGCTCACGTTCAAGCGCACAGCAACATAAACTAAGGACAAGCGAATACGTTCAACGCACAGCAACGTAAACGAAGGACAAGCGAATACGTTCTGATGCACAGCAACATAAATGAAGGACAAGCGAATGTTCCAAAGGTAACAAATAACCATACATTTTTATTCCATCAAAATTTCATTTGAATTGTCCAAAATAACAATCTACAGTAAAAGTCGGTAGGGCCGAGTCCCATTGCATAGAGAGAGACCAGTCTAGTCACGGCGGATGAAAATATAGTCGAAATTACAACAACCCAGGTCAAACAAAAAAATCCTGAGTTAGGGTTTGTAACAGACTAGCAACAGGGTCACGCTGGAGCCCATATCTTTATACACAAAATCGAACCAGAACGACAATGGCAAACGAATAACAATACAGTGACTAGACACTAGAATAGAGGACGGGACATCCTCCAAGCAGAAACCAACATTCACAAACAGAACAAGTTTCAGGCCTACCCATAATATAAGTAACCAAACACCATCGAATACAGGAGCATACGCTAACCAGGTCGCCTGTAAGGACCTTCAAGGAACCAGAAACAAAGTTAGTGCGAGCTACAGAGGAAATACAAAGGAACGAAACCCTATGGAAGCAACATTAAACTGACAAACGAAACCCTTACCTGGAGGACGCGAAGAGTAGCCATATCTGGAACAGAGAACGCCACTGAGCGACTGGAGAGAAAAGGGGCCAGTTGGGTTAGACCCAGAACGAGGAGAAGATGAAATTGAAGCAAGGAGAAATAATTTACCTGCGTTAAAACTGAAGGTGCCTCCCGAAGAACCCTGTGCTTGTAGCCACAGTCAAGGCTGCGTCATAAGAAGGCGAATGAACCCAGATAATTACCAGCAATCGAACTTGGAATGAAAACTCAGAAACCAGTAGCATACACAGAGACTGCACGATGAAAACCACATGACAGAGAACAGGAAGATTGAATTCGAGCCACAGTCGAAATACGACCAACCAAAGTTACAGTGATAACCACAAGCAAGCCAAACAACCAGTTAATCTACCGAAGACATAACCAACAGAGTATCAGTGTGACTTACCAAGGATTGAGCATGAAACCAGGCAAGTAACCTCCATAGCCAGACAAAATTGTTTTCGAACAGGTGAACAGAATAACCAAACACGCAACGAAGGTCTCATACAGCACCCAGAACTAGTTAAACCACATCACATTGCCCACAAAACTCATTACAGAGCCGAAGGAACCACAACACAATGCACCCATCGTTTTCCCAACTCAGAGCTCACAAAACCCTCGGTGCAACAGAACAATAACCAAAGAAGGGTCGAGAAGGCGCGTTAAACATTAGGGTTGTGTAGTATACCAAGGCAGGGTACTACCATTGAAGTCTGCATTTAATATCCAGCTACCACCAACCTACAAAACCGTGGGAGAACACCATCCAACCGCCACGTAAACAATCCAACACATAACAAAAAGCACAAAAGCGTTGCCAAGTGGGCTGGGTCCCATCAATACATATATTTGATGGGCCTCGAAAATGGGTAAAACTCAAGGCTCGTTTAACAACTTCTATGTACATAAACGATACATTAAACCTTTTTTTCACTTAACAATACTTTCCTATATTAGTGAGTTCTTATGAGAGTCAACAAGGTTCTTTATGCATTATGTCCCTAATATGACTACTATGTAGGATATTAAGGGGGTTTTGTACATATCCTAAGGAGATCCATCTATGGATATTGGTAGGGCTTGATCCCTACTACAAAAGACTTCCAACTCATTTAGTTGGGGATAAGATATACTCCTTCCTGCTACTACGTGTTCACCTAGGAAACATGATACACCTTTCTAGGGATTTTGGAATGAAAATAGTCCTTCCCTAAAGGAACATTTCCTTCACCCATTTTGTATAAATAGAAGGATGATGTAGCCCAATAGGACACGTAACAATAGTAGAATAGAAACATAAAGCATTAAGAGAAGTTTAGAGTTCATGTTTTGCATCTTTTGCCATGTACAAATAATTATTCAGTTTCTGTAAGTAATCTTTGATTTTAGTTTTTAGCTAAAATTTTCTTAAGGGTTATAAGCTTCCTTCATTAGGGACCACCCCAGGTGCTCAAGATCCCTCTTGTACAATTATTATTTGTGTATTTTTTTATCTTTACAACTTATTTCTAAACATTACTTTTATGCATGGTTATTTAGATGGCTTATGAAGACTCCTTCCTTACAAAGTATCTTAGCTTTAAATAAAAATATTGGCAGTGGTTAAAAATTTCAAATAAAATTACTGTTTGTGCATTATTAGGTCTCTATAATACTAGTGTATTCCTTTATTATTGTTATCATCGTAGCCCCTTATTGTTATTTTTGTGCCCATGTTTCCCCATATTGTTATTATTGTGCCCCATAGAAGCCCACTATTCTTATTTTTGTACCATTAAATTATTATTGTTAACTCGGTTTTGATTATATCGTGATCCTTAGACTCCTATCTCTCTCCTCTTCTTCTCTCTCTCTCTCTCTCTTCTCCTCTCTCTCTATATATATAAATTATATATATATATATATATATATATATATAGATATATCATCCAAGAATTGTTCATTTGTGTAATGTAAAGGAGGTTACCCCCTCGAAGTGGCTAATTTTTAAGTTGTTGATCTATCTCATTCTTCCATTTCATGAATTGGTTGCATAACAATTGCTATCATGGTTTTGAATTCTAGGGTTTTATTGCTTCAAATAGGTCATCTTGGAATTTTCACTATATTGTTTTTTCTACGAAGATTCAAAAGTTGAAATTAAAACCCACTTGGGCCGAAATCATGATGAACCTCATTACTAAATTTCAGACCCTTTCTCACTATATTTTCAGAGATACAAACTAAGGGAGTTGGAGTTTTTGCAAGCTCCCGAATTCAATCTCAAATAGGTCCACTTGGGAAAATGATTACAATTTTTCTATGAGCATCGGATTGAAATTTTGTAAATAGTTATAGAAATAGGATGTAGTTTAGTTTTCTATGTATCGGTTTTATGTTCGAACATCGAAACAGTGACACACGACACTTCGTACAAATTCTGTCTATTGAACTAGTCTATAATTTGGTCATCGTGGGATATTTCACATAACTCTTTCATGGAGAATCTAATTTGGATCATACTTGTGGGGTTGGAAAGAGGACGTAGATGGTTATGACAAAAATAAATTTCAAACCTTGTAGATCTGAAATTACAAATACACAATGGATTCAATATTGAGCTCATACAAATATTAAAAAAAAAGTGTGTAATCTTTTTAAAAACTTTGC
Source organism: Pinus taeda (assembly GCA_000404065.3). NCBI lineage: Eukaryota > Viridiplantae > Streptophyta > Pinopsida > Pinales > Pinaceae > Pinus > Pinus taeda. The sequence goes on along the minus strand of APFE030576022.1, from coordinate 181,918 downwards.
ATCAATTTGTTTTGAAATTTTTGTTTGAAGTGATTCAAAGGACACAATTAAGCATATTTATCATTAATTGATTCCCTGAGGAAATAAAATGGAAACACATAGTAAGCAACCTAAAATATCTAGCATGACTCATGAAGAAGAGGAAGAAATACAACATGATATATCAAAATTACGAGACCAAGAGCAACAAGTTTCAGTCTCACAAAAAGTAACAAAAGCTAATATGGATGGTTTAAAGAAATGCATGGAAGCTAAGATTAATGACGTGGAAGCTAATATGGATGGCGTGGAAGCTAATATGGATGGTTTAGAAGTAAATGTTGAAGATTTGAAGAAAGTCATGGAAAGTTTGATATGAGGTTTTGCAAAGTTGCTATAAGAAATACTTCCTAATGGAGAAAAGGTAGTAGAGGAAACTCATGATGAGAACAAAAGAAGTTTTAGTCATGATTTAATAGAATCTAACATTGGATTGAAGGCCCACCATGTTCCAAATATCGATATGAAAAAGTTTGGTGGAAAGGATCCTATAACATGGATACTACAAATGGATCAATATTTCGATATCCATAATGTGAAAAACACACAAAAGATACACATTTCAACTTTATATTTGGAACCAATTTGTTTGTATGGTACCAATGGATTTGATCTCGTAAACAAATTGTCACTTAGGCAACTTTTATGGAAGAAATGATAGCACATTATGATGATACAAAAAGAAACACCTTTTTAACCCAGTTGATAAATCTCAAACAAAATGGTTCAATGGTGGAGCATATTGAGGACTTCCAAAAATTGAATATAAGGGTAAAAGATATTTGAGAGGATCATAGGATTGATGTGTTCATAGGGACTTTAAATGATATCATCCAACATGAGGTTCACCTTTGGGAAGTTGATTCATTGTAAAAGGCCTTCAGGTTGGTAAGAAAAAATGAAAGAAAAATTATGGCGACAATGAAACCTACCATTCACAATTATAAATATGGAACTGTTGTCACCCCTAGACTTCCCCAACCTACAAGGTTGACACCACAACAATTGGAAGAAAAAAGAGAAAAAGGGATTTGTTACAGTGGTGATAGAAAATACACTATAGGTCAAAAGCGCATTGAGAAGAAATTATTTTACATAGATTGTGAAGAGGAATAAGAGAAGGAAAAAGAAACATCAAAAGAAAAGGATATGCACCAGAAACAAACCCTAGAGAAAGAAGAAATGAATCTGACCATATCTGGTAATGCGTTGGTTGGAATTACCACTCCTGAAACTATTGAGATAGAAGGAGATATCAAGAAGAAAAAGGTAATAGTGTTTATTGATTAAGGAAATACCCATAATTTTATTCATTGTAATATAGCGAAAGAATTGAATTACTTCCTATATATATCAATAGAGTGTCACATGATGGTTGCAAATGGAGGAACCATAAATTTCTCTGGAAAGTGCCATAATATCAAGCTATCCATGGGATAATATGTGTTGAATAGTCCAATGCTTTCCATTCCAATGGGTGGTGATGATATTGTACGAGGAGTCCAATGGCTACAATCTTTAGGTACGATACATTTTAATTTTCAAGAAAGTTTCTTGAATTTTTTTTTAAGAAAAAGAGGAAGATGAATTAAGGTGTATCACAGGGAAAGCAAGAAATATAATCAGCTCTAATGGCATGACAAATATTCTAAAGAAATAACAACGTTGTGTAATTTCACAATTATGTTCGCTAGAGGTTCCCACATCAAAATCATCTATTTCTCCAGATCTCCAAAAGATCTTAGACAATCATTCCAAGGTATTTGTGACTCCTAAAGAGCTCCCACCTATTCCTAATCATGATCATGCTATTCATTTGATTCCAGGAAGTGTTCCTCCAAACATCAGGCCTTACAGATATCCATATGCCCAAAAGAGTGAAATTGAATGTATGGCTGCATAAATGCAAGAGGCTGGTATAATTCAACCTAGTGAAAGTTATTTCTCTGCTCTAGTAGTATTCGTGAACAAGAAGGATGGATCATGGTGCATGTGTCCGGATTATAGGGATCTCAACAAGATCACTATTAAAGATCAATTTTCCATTCCTGACATTGATGAATTATTGGATGAATTGGATGGAGCGATTTACTTTAGGATATTGTCAAATCAAAATGAAGATTGAAGACATTTTGAAAACACCATTTAGAACTTATGTGGGTCATTATGAATTTTTGTTCATTCCTTTTGGCCTTACCAATGCACCTTATACATTTCAAGGTTTGATGAATTCCATGTTCAAACCCTTCCATAGAAAATTTGTGTTAGTATTTTTTGATGATATACTAATCTACAACAAGTCTTCGAGGGATCATGTTCAACATGTCAATAGATTTCTCAAACTATTGGAGGAGAAACAATTATATGCAAAAACCTCCAAATGTTTCTTTGGAGTAGAAGAGGTGGAATATTTGGGTCATATTGTATCTCATGAAGGTGTTAAGGTTTACCCTAGCAAAATTAAAGCCAATAAGGAATGGAAAACCCCCACATCTAGAAAGCTTCTGCAAGGATTTCTTGTGTTGATAGGGTATTATCAAAAGTTTTTTAAGAATTATGGCAGAATATCAACACCTCTAATGACATTATTGAAGAAAGCTACATTTTCTTGGATTCTAGAAGCAACGAAAGCCTTTGAACATATTAAAGAGGCAATGTGCCAAGCATTAGTCTTAGCTACACCAGACTTCACAAAAACATTTTTTATGGAATGTGACGCCTCAAGAAATGGAATTGGTGTTGTTTTAATGCAAGAAGAAAGACCCCTTTCTTTTGAAAGTCATCTAATCAAGGGAAAGCATTTACGCAAAGCTATTTATGAGAAGGAAACGTTTGCAATAATACATGCACTTAAGAAATGGTGACCTTACCTATTGGGAAGACACTTGAAGGTAAAAAAGGATAATAATAGTATTAAATACTTTTTAGAACAAATCTTATCTTCAGAAGAGCAGAAAAAATGGGTCACAAAGATGTTGGTTTATGACTTTGAAATCATTTACAAAAAAGGGAAGCAAAATGTTGTTGGAAATGCAGCTCAAGAAAGGATGAGGATGTGGACACATTTCTTTGTGCCATTTCTATTATCCCACCAGATTGGATAAATGAAGCAAGGGATAAATGGAAGAATGAAGAAGAAGTGTGGGGACTCATTCAAAAGTTGCAGCAAGATCCTAATACATATGATACTTTTAGTTGGAAAAATGATTCATTATGGTGGAAAGATCGTTTATACCTCTATAAGAATTCCAAACTCAAACAAAAGATTCTTCTAGAATTGCACACTTATCGCTTAGGAGAGCATTCAATATTTTTAAAAAGTTGCCACATGGTTAAGAAAGATTTTTTTGGGATGGCCTTAAATCTGATATTCAAAATTTTGTGGTAGAATGTTTGGTTTGCCAACAAAATAAAGTTGAGACAACTAAGACCCAAGGTCTATTACAACCTTTACCCATTCCAAGTTAACGTTGGGAGGAGGTTTTAATGAATTTTATCACAAGTTTACCCAATTTCAAAGGAAAGAGTGTCATCATGGTGTTAGTTGACAAACTTACCAAGTATGGACACTTTTGTACATTATCTTATCCATTTAAAGCTAGTACATTTTCTACTACATTTATGGAAGAAATTCAAAAGATACATGCAAACCCAAAAATTATTGTAAGCAACAAAGATCCTATTTTCACTGGAATTTTTTTGGAGAGAATTATTTTCTCATCTCGGTACTTAATTAGCTCATAGCTCATCTCATCATCCTCAATATGATGGGAAAACTAATATAGTGAACAATTTTTTGGAAGGATATCATCCACCATCCATCACATTATATTAAGAGAAAATTCAAAGGTTTAAGCAGTGGAAGATCAAATCAAGCATAAAAAAAAAGTTCTCCAACTCGTAAAGGATAACCTAACTTCGGTGGACAATAGAATGAAACAACAGGTAGATCAACGTCACAGTTATAGAATTTTTGATGTACATGACTTGGTATTTCTACAACCACAACCATACAATTAAATGTCTGTCAAGCAAGCTAAGAAGGATAAGAAATTATCACCAAAGTATTATGGTTCATACAATGTGTTGTGAACAATTGGTACTATGGCATACAAGTTGGTACTTCCTGAATCTTCTCGAGTGCACCCAATTTTCCATGTTTCATGCTTAAAGAAGGTTATAGGTGAAAAGCTCCTAGTTCAAACAATATTGCCAGAACTTTATGAGGACGAAAAAATCATATTGGAACCTGAAGTACTCACTAAAATAAGAACTCAAATGTTACAAAATCAGTCAATTTTAGAGTATCTCATCAAGTGGAATAAATTACGCATTGAAGATTCCACATGGGAGGATGTGAATTTTATACAGAAACATCAATAACTACTCAAGCATTGAGGACAACACTTTTTTGAAGGAGATAGGCATGTTAGGTACCTATAATACTCCTGTATTACCTTATTATTATTATCATTGTAGACCCTTATTCTTATTCTCCTGCCCATGTTTCCCCATATTGTTATTATCGTTCCCCATGGAAGACCACTTTTGTTATTGTTGTGCCCTTACATTATTATTGTCATGTCAGCTCTGATTATATTGTGGCCCCTTAGACTCCAATATATAGAAAGGAGGTCTTGTCATTTGTATCATCGAAGAATTGTTCATTTGTGTAATGTAAAGGAGGTTTCTACCTCAAAAATGATACTTTTGAAGTTGTTGATCTATCTCACTCTTCATATTTTGTGAGCTGGTGGCATAACATGCATTCAGTTCACTCTACTTGTTGTTATTTATTTGATGTCAATCATTCTCTATTTACGTTTTTTCACAGCCCCATGTTCTATAGCTACAAGAAATCCTACAACCTTCTATATTGTTGGATAAGCCTTGTCACAAATAATGTTATAACTTGGTGATTTGTTTATTATCATTCCAGAAACTTTTATTAGCTTCTTTTATTTCCAATCTCGCATTTAGTCTATTTTCTTGCTTGTTGGACTCTCTCTGGTAGTAGTTTGCAATTCACTTCTGAACTTGCTCAGATTTGCACTGAATTGATGATTTACCTTATCTGATGCATTACAATGCCCTTGGCACCGAAAGAGTGTAATTTAGAGGTATAGAGACCATTTATATGCATTTAATTGGGTTTTTGTAGAAATCTATTCTTTCCTACATAATTAGGGTTTAGTGTTTGCGAGATTTTATTTGAGTAGAGTTCCTTCATTCTCTTAAACAACCAAAATATTTAACCCTGAAGCTGTTAATGAAAAGATCCATCATCAAACTTAAAGACATAAGAATCATCTCTGGACATACTTTGTTTTATACCAAGTTAGAATATATTTTAGTTTACCTTGAAATTTTGGTTGGAAAATATTCTTAAGATAGATAAAGTTTAAGTCATATGTTTTATTTTTCAATGATTATCTTAGGATAGTTTCCTATAATTACTATACCTAACAGTGACATAGGATTAGGTTTAGGATATATATATATTTTTTTGTGTAAATCGGACTATTTCTATTATGATACAAAAAAAAGTACAGAGGGTTACATTTGCCGCCATGAGTTGGTTACCTGAACAAGTTGACAGTTAGAAACTGAGACTGAGCCTGAGAATAAGGACTGTAAAGCTGTCCACTGACCCCAAACTAGAACCATGATCATACTCAAAACTTCAAAATCTGAACCTTCCACTCCCTGCTAGCGCGAGGGAGGAGTTTGCAGACTCTTACAGGATCGATATAGTCCTTACAGACACTGAAATTACATAACATAACCGACATAGACACAGACATTACAGACGCTGATGTAAAAAACCATGACTGACATAGACATTACAGACGCTGATATGGAGATAAACATAGACATAAACTGACTCCCAAAATTGACAGTGGCAGCTACCACAACTTCCAGAAACTGAACATAGAAAAGCCATACCACCCCGGACGTCCAAGCCTCGCGCCTAGGTGTAAGGATTTGGTGGCTCCTCCACCGCAGGACTGAGAAATGTGCCTTGTGGTTCCTCCACCACCGTGCAGCCATAGGAGCCTGATGCACTCGTGTCGGTGTGCGATGTGTCGTCCCTTTCAGGCGCGCTTGGACCTGCTCTGTTCCTCGCCACCTCACCCGCGGCGGTTTAGGATATATTTTAATTGACACATACTATGTTAATTATTTGAAGCCTATGAGCCCCCTTAGATGATAATAGGAGTAAGTTCCAGTTCTTTAAGACATATAAAATGTTCGTCATTATTTTAACTCATAGATTTTATTTTTCAATGCTTAAATTAGGATAGTTTCACGTAATTTGAGTATATAACAACAAAATAGGATAATATGATGTCACAATTCCAACGAAATTGATAATTTGTCCAATCGGGCCTTAAGTTTTCATTTAAGGCTAATCTCAACTCACTTTCCAATGTCACTTAGGGACGCATGGAAAATTTAAATTAGAGGCATAAAAATAAAACCGTGCATTGAAATTGAGTTCGATTAGCTCCTACAAGCATGTTTGGTCAATGGAAAGCTAGACATAGTGCCCAAATCCTCGTTTGGTACAATTCTCAAGATCTGAGCATTTAATGGAGAAATTACATTACGTGCTAATGAGCAAAACTCTAGTTGTGAAAACTATCAATGTAGACAATGATTGATCCTCGAAGTCATTGGAGAGGGTTTTCCTTGGAGATAATTTGATGTCAATATTCTAATGGAATTAACATTTTTTCTGACCAAGTGTCGACTTTCAAGTTATAACATGATTCAAATTGGTTCCCAATGCTATTCAGGGACACACAATAGATTTCAAGCAAGGGCATAAAAAAAAACTAATCAACAAAATTGAGTTATGTCATATCTTGCAAGCATGTTTGTTTAAGGGTGAGTTGGCCATGGTTCCTAGAACCTTGATCAACAAAATGTTGATGACACAAGGGTGAATGCATGAAGATGGGTTATAATTTTTTGGCCAAATGTGGCAATGAAATTTAAAAAACTTACCCTTTTATCGAATTGAAGCCCTCAAAATTTATATAAGCATTGTGAATTTTTATTTGGAGTAAGAATACAATATGTTGTTGTCGGAATGATATTTTTTACAAAAAAAATTAGTGTTGCATAATATGTCAATTCCATTAAATGAAATATTTTTCCTTCAAAATTTCACAAATCTTAAGAGGTATGCGTGTATTCACGCAGCATAACTTAGTCAATAATGTGTTAAGGATGATCTACACTAAGATAACTAAGTTTTTCATATTAATATTTTCTTTCTATGTAAAAATATATTTAGTTATTGTTTGAATTTGACAAAGTAATATTTGAATTGCATTTTGTAGACACATGTGTTCACGTAAGAATTTTCTCTACTATTTAAATAAATTCAAAAATGAAGGGTACCATTTTGAAGAGGAATGATAAACAAAGATATTTGTATCTTTTGAAAATTTTCCCCTATAGGTTATTGACCTTTTATTGAAGCCCTTTGGAACTATCCAAAAAAGTTTCAAGAATTATGTTTAAAAGAAATTAGATAAAAAATATCATATGGATTTGTAAATATGAAACTCATATGCCTTTGCATAAACATTCGTTATCGAATCCAACATTAGCATTCCTGCTATCTATGGACAAATTCTACTTGGAGTCTTGTAGGGTACAAAATGGTGTTGCATAGAAATGTTTAGAAGAGGAGCTAAAACTTCACTTTTAGGCCCTCAAGAGCTAGATTGAGTGTTTGAAATTCAAAATTCAAGATCGAGCCCTTAATTTTATTAAACAAAGGCTGAAGCAAGACTATGCTAATAATCTAAAAAAATGAAGGCTCTCAATACTTGTCTTTAAGCGAATTATAAAATTTCTTTATTCCACAAAAATATTTTTTTATAAATATTCAAATATATTAAAACTCTAAATTTCCTAAATTATAAATCCTAATTTTATTTCATTTTATCAAGAAAATAATTATAATATATATGGATAAGTTTTATATAAAAAAATTAACTTTCGTTTTTTCAATTTTTGAATTTCTTTAAAAATGATATTTGTTTATTGTTTTGGTCTAAATATAACATATTTTTATATTAAATTATTTTATATTTTTGTTGTTAGAAATTCTAAATCAAATAAATCAATATAATAAATAAGCAAAAAAAAACAAACACTAAACTAAACTAATTTTCGAATATTATTATTTTAAATATAAATTTCATACGCACGTTTAAATATAGGTTACTCAGATTCAAATTACTCAAATGATGTTTTGAAATTTATAATTTCTTTATATTGCAAAACTATGCGAGGAATAAGAAAGGAAAAAATTGAGTGAAATCACATTTCACAAGTTGAGAGAGATTTATAGCCGCATATACCATTTCATGCATTACAACTATTACACATATGTTAATTATTACATTATTACCTCACTCATTTCTTTTTCTTTTCCTGAACGAGTGGATATATATATATATATATATTATATATATATATATATATTATATGTTGAGATTATGACCGAGGGAAATTTTCTTTAGTGATTTTATAAATCAAAATTCATTATTTTTTAGTTACACTTATAAATATAAAAATTACCAATTTTTATTAAAATCAAATTGATAATTTCTTATGCTTAATCAAATTATTATTTAAATTATATTTATAATAAATTTATTATTAAATTATAATACTGAAAATCTAAATCATATTAAAAATTAAATTTTAACTTACCAAATTATAAATACAAGAATATTACAATTTCAATTAAGTGAAATACAAGAATATTACAATGTCAATTAAGTGAGAGAATATTTTTTCAAATTTATACACCAAAATGCTAGAAATTTAATGAGATTTTTTTTCCACACCATTATTGATTACCTATTCAAATGTAACCAGTGATAACATTTATGCTTTTTGAACTTTGAAATACTTACAACTTTAAAGTTTGCATATCACTATTGATATTTACATAAATTTTTAAATTTCGAGCTTTAAGGCTCAATCTAACAATAAATCTCAATCGAGCCTTAAAGCTTGATTGAGCTCCTAACCTGAGGTTATGCAGGAGGTCGATTGAGAGTTAGTTTTAATTCTTGATTGAGTTTCCTTTTAAGCACTCGAGGAGCTTGATAAACATTATTTCTTCACCTAAACATACTTTATCTCGCCAAAAAGTGCAACCTAGCTTGATGCTTTGACCCACAACTGAATTATGGAATATTATTAATTGAATTATGTCACATTGTATAATTATATTTGGTTGTCGACTTGTATACAAATTTAATGTTTACATAAAAAATGCTTTTTTATATTGACAAGAGAGGGTTGGCTCTTAAGATTATGTAATTGAGAAGAATTTACAGTTGACGGTTAAACTATATAACAATTTTTTTTATGATCTTTAGTAAAGATTTTTGAATTGTTGCATGTTATACATCATTGGAATAACACCTTAGTTGTAACTTAATTGAAATTTTATTATGCAATATATATGCACTTGGATATGAGTATATTATTATGGTCTGTGTCATATGTATAATATTATAAGTATAATAGAAATATTAAATATTTAATGGAATACCTAATTTTTCATTTTGAATGTTTTTTTGGTAGAACAAGGATCTTCTAGAAGATCCAGTTGATCCTAAGATCGATCTATATTATGTTCAGTTTGGTTCAGACATTCATGATGATAATGACGAGGTAAATGGATAAGACATTGAGGCAGACAATGATGATAATGACATGGATGATGATCATTATGCTGATGATCATGATAGACATGATGATGATGATAAGGAATTTGCTCGTAGTATCCAATGGCATTGATCATATAGACTCTAGCATGGATCATTATTGATAAATCATTATGATGCTTCTTTTTATGTTTATTTTAATATTTATCATTTTGACCTGTAGCACGACGTTGAGTTGTATCATTTTGACTTTAATGATTTTGACTTATATCATTTGGAAATTTATTATCTAGGCCTACATTATTTTAGCGAGTCACAAACCAATAATTTTGTTTAATAGTAATATAAAAATATTCGTTATAGTTAAAAAAAAAAATATCTTGTTATTTTATTAAAATGCTATGGTGATATCTGTAGCTAGAAGAAACCTGAAAGGTTGCCTATTTTATTTTGATGGAGATTTAATAATTATAGAGATGTTGCTAGTTTGTATGGTTGTCCATTTCCCTTAAAAAATTATAAATGCTATGCTATAAAATATTTCAAATGCATTATGACTTACTTTATAATCAAATAAGTTATTTAAGAGGAATTATATACTTAACTAATTTAATGAAAATAAAAAATATTAAATTAATAAATGGAAGCTATGAAAAAGAAAACATGAGTTGTTAAAATGGAAGCCAAATGTGGCTCTAAAATGGAAGTAAAATTCAACATTAAATTGGAATCCATACTTGGAGCTATTACTTCTCGAAATAGAAAGCTAAATTGGTTGCTTAACCAAAAGCAAAATTGGAGGCTAACTTAAAATAAAATACCAACACTAAAAGGAAGCAAACGCAGGAACTAAACATGCAAAAAACCTTGCTACTAAAAGGAAACAAATGGTGAGGCTAACAAAGAAGAAATTATGGAAGAAAAAAAGGAAGCAACAATGGAAGCCAAAATAGAAGCACACCAGAAGGAATCTTGGAAGTAAAACTTGGTGTTACCTAAGAAACAAAAAAATAAGTAGATTAGGTAGAAAACAAATACATAATAATGGAAGCAATACTAAGATCCAAACCTGGAATTAATCGAGAGGAGAAAATATAATTAATTTAGGTAGAAAACAAATATGTAATAGTGGAAACAATATTAGAAGACAAAATTGACATTCCCTAAGAAGTAATCAAAGATTCCATTTAGGTAGCAAACTAAGAAGTAATAATGGAAGCAATATTAGAAGCAACAAAAGACACTATTGGAAGCAAAAGTTGAAGCAATAAACAATGTGATAATGGGAGAATGACTAGGCATAAATTAGGAAGACAAAAAGAAGCCATTTTCAACGTCATACGAGAGGAAAAAAAGGAATAACACTTGGGAGAAAAAATAGAAGAACAAATGGATGCAATAATGGAAGCCTGAATGAAAGAAATAATGTTCGGCGCTAAACCCGACACTATTATCGACACTATTTTCATCATTATTTCCAACATCTAAGTGAAGATGCATTATTGTGTCAGGTTTTGTGCCACACATGGAACCGAATTCGTAGGATCAAATACGTTGATATTTAATTCTAATTCTGACACTAATATCCTATTTTATTTTAGTGATTCCTTATTAGCCATAGACCAATGGCCAGGTGGAGTCTACAAATAAAATAATGGAAGGAATCTTAATAGATATTTTTTGAATTCATCAAATATATTGGAAGAAAGGGTTCTTGAGGCCTTGCGGTCACATATAACAACATGGAAGAGTAAAAACAATTATACCCCATAGGAACTCATATATGGGATATAGGTTGTTTTTTCCCATTGAATTTCAAATTAAGAATTTTAAAATTGTTGTATAATTGGGATTAAACCAGTTAGAAGCTCAACAACAACAAGTTTTATAGTTAAATGAATTACATGAGATTTAGTTAGATTCTCTACAAAAAATTAAGCTTATACAACTACACAAAACTAAATGGCATGATAGATTTATAAAGAGTAACAAGTTCAGAGCTGGAGATTGGACCCTACTATATGAATCGAGGCTTAAAGACTTCAAAAATAAGTTTAGTGATCACTCGTTGGGTCTCAATGAAATGCAAAATATGTTTGATAATGTTAAAAATAATAGATGGGCAAAACATCTCAATTACAGTCATTGGTCATAGGTTAAAGTTTTACCATCAACCAATTTCCAAACATGATTTGGTTTCTAAGTTATTTCACCAAGCAGAGATGGACATTGCAGATGAAGGGGGTAAAGCCCCTCATCCACTTTCATCCCAAATTTATAATTTGGATAATACTGAGCTAACTCTATTCCTTTTTATGCTCATTAAATCATGAGAATGTCATCTACCAAATATAGGTTTATCCCTTTACCAATTCTTGGTAGATTAATAAATGAAAATCAACCCCTTTGTACTTTTCTTAAAATTTTTTCGGACTCTCTAAAATTGAAAATATCGGTGAGGATTATCCATGCCGGCCTTGATGAAAATCCACAGAATAGTAGTTTATTTTTCTTCAAGCTTTTTAGGCTCATTAAAATGGAAAATACGACAAGTATTATGTATCTCGGCGTCGATAAAAATCCGTAGGATAGTGTCATACAAGTATAAATAATATGCATTTATAGTAAGTAGTAGAAAAGAAGTGATCATGTTCAGTAAAGGTCTCTTTCAAAAGTTTGTGAATTGTTTCATGTAATTCCAGAACTTAAAATACATTTTTCTATAAATTCCTGTGATTATAGAACTTCTAAACATGCATATGTTAAATTCCTTTAATTTCATAATTTAGGAAAAAGTTTCCTAGAAAAATTCCTTCAATTATAGGAATTTATTAACCTAATATATTCATTTGACTAAAGAAGGTTATTTTTAATAATCGATCACTCTTGTGAGTGACCAAACCAAAGGGAAATATGAATCAACATTACCAAAAAAAACTTCAATCAAAATCAACAAAGAGAACACTTTTCCAAATTCTTGTAATTTATGTTCCATTTCCTATAGTGAAGTCTCACATTCCTATAATGAAAAAACATTTGTAACACCCCCATTGCAAGTACATAATTAGTCATATAATGGTTACCAGTCTAGTGACTATATTAGGATGAAACAAATTTATTATAGTTGGATGTTTAAGCTTTTATTAATAAATTGTTGATTTTATTCTAGGAATTACATTGGCCCACACCAGATTAGAGGATGAAACTTGATCCTAAGTGTAACGAGGTGGTCTGTTGTTGAGTGATTCCTTCTGAAACCTGCTTGGCCTTTAGCCTGCTTACCTTCACTTTCAAGCCATATGCTTAACTTCTTTTTCAAAATACTACCATATAACTTGGCTAAGAGAGGGCTGATCATAATTGTCCGATAATTAGAGGGGTTATTTGTATCCCCACTTTTAAAAATAGGGTAATGAGGCTCTCATCCCAAGGTTTAGGGAACCTTGCTTGACTGCTTGATTGAAAAGCTTGTGGATGTGGGAGATGAGGACAAGACCTCCAATTTTTAAGATTTCTGCCTGGTAACCTTCAATGTCCTTAGCTTTCCCATTAGCGAGGTGATTAACCCCAAACTTAATGTCTTCTAAAGAGAAAACTTCTTTCGTTGTGAGTAGGGTTT
>APFE030576022.1:32963-146709 GCA_000404065.3 Pinus taeda | reverse complement strand
TATAGAGATGTTGTTAGTTTGTATGGTTGTCCATTTCCCTTAAAAAATTATAAATGCTATGCTATAAAATATTTCAAATGCATTATGACTTACTTTATAATCAAATAAGTTATTTAAGAGGAATTATATACTTAACTAATTTAATGAAAATAAAAAATATTAAATTAATAAATGGAAGCTATGAAAAAAAAACATGAGTTGTTAAAATGGAAGCCAAATGTGGCTCTAAAATGGAAGTAAAATTCAACATTAAATTGGAATCCATGCTTGGAGCTATTACTTCTTGAAATAGAAAGCTAAATTGGTTGCTTAACCAAAAGCAAAATTGGAGGCTAACTTAAAATAAAATACCAACACTAAAAGGAAGCAAACGCAGGAACTAAACATGAAGAAAACCTTGCAACTAAAAGGAAACAAATGGTGAGGCTAACAAAGAAGAAATTATGGAAGAAAAAAGGAAGCAACAATGGAAGCCAAAATAGAAGCACACCAGAAGGAATCTTGGAAGTAAAACTTGGTGTTACCTAAGAAACAAAAAAATAAGTAGATTAGGTAGAAAACAAATACGTAATAATGGAAGCAATACTAAGATCCAAACCTGGAATTAATAGAGAGGAAAAAATATAATTAATTCAGGTAGAAAACAAATATGTAATAATGGAAACAATATTAGAAGACAAAACTGACATTCCCTAAGAAGCAATCAAAGATGCCATTTAGGTAGCAAACTAAGAAGTAATAATGGAAGCAATATTATAAGCAACAAAAGACACTATTGGAAGCAAAAGTTGAAGCAATAAACAATGTTATAATGGGAGAATGACTAGGCATAAATTAGGAAGCCAAAAAGAAGCCATTTTCAACGTCATACCAGAGGAAAAATAGGAATAACACTTGGGAGAAAAAATAGAAGAACAAATGGATGCAATAATGGAAGCATGAATGAAATAAATAATGTTCGGCGCTAAACCCGACACTATTATCGACACTATTTTCATCATTATTTCCAACATCTAAGTGAAGATGCATTATTGTGTCAGGTTTTGTGCCACACATGGAACCGAATTCGTAGGCTCAAATACGTTGATATTTAATTCTAATTCTGACATTAATATCCTATTTTATTTTAGTGATTCCTTATCATCCATAGGCCAATGGCTAGGTGGAGTCTACAAATAAAATAATGGAAGGCATCTTAATAAATGTTTTTTGAATTCATCAAATATATTGGAAGAAAGGCTTCTTGAGGCCTTGCGGTCACATATAAAAACATGGAAGAGTAAAAATAGTTATACCCCATAGGAACTCATATATGGAATATAGGTAGTTTTTTCCCATTGAATTTCAAATTAAGAATTTTAAAATTGTTGTATAATTGGGATTAAACCAGCTAGAAGCTCAACAACAAGAAGTTTTATAGTTAAATGAATTACATGAGATTTAGTTAGATTGTCTACAAAAAATTAAGCTTATACAACTACAAAAAACTGAATGGCACGATAGATTTATAAGGAATAACAAGTTCAAAGCTGGAGATTGGGCCCTACTATATGAATCGAGGCTTAAAGACTTCAAAAATAACTTTAGTGATCACTTGTTGGGTCTCAATGAAATGCAAAATATGTTTGATAATGTTAAAAATAATAGATGGGCAAAATAACTCAATTATAGTCATTGGTCATAGGTTAAAGTTTTACCATCAACCAATTTCCAAACATGATTTGGTTTCCAAGTTATTTCACCAAGCAGAGATGGACATTGCAGATGAAGGGGGTAATGCCCCTCATCCACTTTCATCCCAAATTTATAATTTGAAAAATACTGAGCTAACTCTATTCCTTTTTATGCTCATTAAATCATGAGAATGTCATCTACCAAATATAGGTTTATCCCTTTACCAATCCTTGGTAGATTAATAAATGAAAATCAACCCCTTTGTACTTTTCTTAACATTTTTTCAGGCTTTCTAAAATTGAAAATATCGGTGAGGATTATCCATGTCGGGCTTGATGAAAATCCACGGAATAGTAATTTATTTTTCTTCAAGCTTTCTAGACTCATTAAAATTGAAAATACGGCGAGTATTATGTATCTCAGCCTCGATAAAAATCCATAGGATGGTGTCATACAAGTGTAAATAATATGGATTTATAGTAAGTAGTAGAAAAGAAGTGATCATGTTCAATAAAGGTCTCTTTCAAAAGTTTGTGAATTGTTCATGTAATTCCGGAACTTAAAATACATTTTTATATAAATTCCTATAATTATAAGAACTTCTAAACATGCATATGTTCAATTCCTTTAATTTCATAATTTAGGAAAAAGTGTCCTAGAAAAATTCCTCCAATTATAGGAATTTATTAACCTAAATATCTTCATTTGACTAAGGAAGGTTATTTTTAATAATCGATCACTCCTGTGAGTGACCAAACCAAAGGGAAATACGAATCAACATTACCAAAAAAAACTTCAATCAACATGAAGAAAGAGAACACTTTTCCAAATTCCTGTAATTGAAGTTCCATTTCCTATAGTGAAGTCTCACATTCCTATAGTGAAGAAACATTTGTAACACCCCCATTGCAAGTACATAATTAGTCATGTAATGGTTACTAGTCTAGTGACTATATTAGGATGAAACAAATTTATTATAGTTGGATGTTTATGTTTTTATTAATAAATTGTTGATTTTATTCTGGGAATTACATTGGCCCACACCAAAGTAGAGGATGAAACTTCACAGAATCTAAGAGGAATCAAATTCATCTTGGTTTTTCCTAAAATTAAATTATATATATATATTATATATATATATATACTAGTATAATATATGTATTTTGGTGGGAGATAGGGACCAGGAATAAAATCACGAAAGGAAAAGGCAGGACACGTCCAAGGAAAAATATGTGAACATGATAATCTTAAATAAACGTTATCAAGGCTTAGTATTGGTTACTGAGTCCTAGAAAGTTATCAAAGCTCAAGGCAAATCAAAAGATTCAAGGTTGGGAGGTCTGGTGCGGTCAGCCATTATTTTCCCTGTCTTAAGAGTACTGGTCAGAAATTTAGAACGATATTAGGAAATTCAATGGTCTTATATTAATAATTTATAATGGGATTCTAGTACAGATTAGAATAATGTGTACATATAGTGATGTTATCATCATTAAGTATGTAGCTAGTGTCTACCATTATATTAAGAAATAGTACTGAAGTCTATGTAAAATATTTACGCTGCTTTCATTAGATGATTGTTATTTATAAATTACGAATATGTGATGTATAACACTGAGTTATGAATTCCTTTCAGAAATATATAGTATAGGTAGAAATTCTAGCTTGTTGTTTCGAGAGGAAAAGCAGTCTAGAAATTAAACAGGATATTGAGGCATGTAAAATTAAATCAGTTGTTGTATGCATGTAGTTGGTGGTTATCCCATATTTTATGTTATGTTTAGGAAGTAAGAAGACTATAGTATCATGCAACAAAGAGTGTGTGTCCTACTTTTAAACAAGAAGATAAAATTTACTACCATGCAACAGAGTGAGCGTGAATAGTGGTACAAATAAACCACAAATTCAACCTTGCTTGAGTAGTATTTCTAAAATAAATGTATGGGAAAATATAACAAAAAGAGATCATATGCATAGTAGCATGGGTGGGTAAAGCAATTAGAACCCCTTTTGAAAAAGGAAAAGTAGGAGGCATGAACAGATATGAGGATCTGACGAGTAAAAGGAAAATCAATAGGCACTGCGTCAAGATGAATTTATATATACATACATGACCCTGTTGATAAAAAAACACGCAACTCCATGCTAAATAAACGGAATAAACATTCAAAATCATCTAGTTCTTGGTAAGGCAGAACATAGATTAATAATACAAACATTTGATACAACAAGATTATTATTCTACCAGCACTTTGGACTGCTTGTATCAACTTCCTATAAGTAGAAACAATTCTAAGTGTATGCCAGGTTTTTCCTAAACAAAGAGAATGTTAACCATTTTGGATGCATGTATTGACACCAATTATGACAAGCCCCTATAATACATACAAGGTATAATTATCCAAAACCATAATCATCCAATCTAGAGGATAAGAACAATTAGTTTATAGGAAGCCCCTCAAAGATTTAGGACATGTCCCTATGGAAAGATGAAATAATTAGGGTGATATATGACCATAACCAGAACTATAAATGTTGAGCTGCAATGGACCTAACAAGGTGTTGCCAGATCGAGACGAAGGTGTGGGGTAGTCTAACGCACCGAGTGTGCATACAAAGTAATCTAATAGAGCAAAGTAATATGAACATGAGATGCAATGAGAAAAAATCAAAAGCAAAATTGAGGTCTATGCCCCAAACCACTGGAACAGAAAAAGGAAACTCTCTCATACAGAGGTCTAGCTAGAAAATCAAACAGTAAAGACCCTGCAACTGGAGTTGGTTCAACTCTATAGCAGTAATGAGAAGTTGTTGAAATCTAGTGAAGAATAGGAGAAGCTAATTAAAGAATGGATAGAGAAGTCTAGTCACAAGAGTGTAGACATTGAACGCATTAGGAAGATAGAGTCTAATAAGTCAGGAAGTGGAGGGGAATCCAATCCCGAGTCACCAAGGTTTTATAAGAAGCAAAGGAAAGAAAAATAACAAGGTGAATTTAGAAAGATCAAACCACCACTATTTGATGGAGAGTGGGAGGAGGATGCAGAGGCATGGCTACTGAATATGACTAAATATTTTCAAGTATATGAATATGAAAGCAACTTGAAAGCATGATTGGAAATTTATCAATTGCAAGGTAAAGCCACACTATGATGGGAAGAGAGGAAGAGTGTTCAAATGCTTGAAGAAAAAAGAAATCATGGGAGGAATTTTAGAATCAATTCAAGGCAATATTTATGAGTGGAAAGTATTACGATGAGAGAGCTAAAGAATTCCATGAGCTAAAGTTGGGGCAAATGACTATGGACGAATTTGTAAAAAAATTCACTGGCTTGTTGGGTATGTTCCTTATTTGAAAGAGGAAAAAGCTAAAATTCAACATTTTCTGAATTGCTTGATCATTTCTTATAATGAGAGAAATGAGTTTGATAACCCAAATACAATGGATGAGGTTGTCAAAAAAGCTAGGCTATGTTATGAAGACTTTAAAATTAAAAATGAAGGTGGCAAATTGTGGAGGACCAAGGAAGGATGTAGACTGAGTGGGGGTGTGAAGAAACAAAAACCACTCTACCTGAAGAATTTTGGTAGAGATCATCAAAGAAGGAAGGGTTTTAGAGGAGAAATACCCTTGCGAGATCAATCCTACATGGGTTTGAGAGTGACAGAGCTGAACATCAAAAGGAATGGCTCCTCCAAAGAACTGTTAAGGTGTTGGGGGTGCGAGGAGCCATATATGTTAAGGGAATTCCCACCCAACTCTTGCTCTATCCAAAACATATAGGCAGTTCGTGAGGCCACTACAGTTAATGATGTTGGAAGGAACATACCAAGGACTAGCATCATCTTGGAAAATCAATAAGATGAACATCATTCCACTATGCTGGAAATAAATGGTAAAATATTAAACAAGTCTGTGTAAATTTTAGTAGATCTAGGGGCTACTCTATGTTATATTAACCCCTAGAATTGTAGAAAAATGCAATCTGAAAATAGAAAAATTCATAAATGCATGGTTAGTGTAGCTAGCCATAGGAACCAAGCAGAGAGTAACCTAACATTTGAAACAATGCCCTGTTTATTTTAATGGATACTCCTCAAAGGTAGAATTGAATCTCCTTGTGATTGAGACATATGACTTATTAGTACAAATGAACAGGTTAGAACAACAAACTATTGTTATAAATTGTTTGGAAAATACAGTGACATGTGTAGGGATGGATGGGATCCCTAGAGTAATGAAGGGAAAAGAGAAATTGGTATTAGTTCAACAAATTTAAGCCTTACAGCTAAAAACAAGCGATAGAAAAGGCTGTTAATTGTATTTGGTGTAGGTTGAATCTAGAAACCAGCTATCTGAAAGGGAGTAAATGGAAACAATTCCAATCATTAAGGAATTCGTGGATCTTTTTCTAGAGGAAATTTCAGGATTACCCCCATCTTGAGACATAGGCTTTACTATAAATCTAGTGCCTGGAGTTGTTCTTATGTCTAGGACTCCATATCGTATGAGTACTATAGAATTATTGGAGTTAAAAATGCAGTTACAAGAATTACTACACAAAGGTTACATGAGACACAACGTTTCTCCTTGGGGGGTACCAGTTCTATTTTTGAAAAAGAAGGATGTTATGTACTAAATGTGTATACACTACCAACAATTGAATAAGCTAATAGTGAAAAATAGATACTCCCTACCAATAATAGATGATCTATTTGATCAAGTTAGAGGAGCCAAAGTTTTTACAAAAATTGATCTTAGAACGGGCTATCATCGATTGCGTATTAAGGAGGAGGATATTCAAAAGATGAATTATAGAACACCGAATGGGCATTATGAGTTTGTGGTGCTACCATTTGGCCTCACCAATTCCCCTACAACTTTCCTGTTTCTCATGAACATCGTGCTCCACCAGTACTTGGACCATTTTATGTTAGTCTTCATAAGGAACATTCTTTTGTACTCTAAAAACAAGGAGGAACATCAGGAAACCTTAAGGCTGGTATTTCAGATGTTAAGAGAACAAAAACTCTATGCAAAAGGGAGTAAGTGTGAATTTTTTAAAAAC
The DNA here is from genome assembly GCA_000404065.3 of Pinus taeda. Taxonomy (NCBI): domain Eukaryota; kingdom Viridiplantae; phylum Streptophyta; class Pinopsida; order Pinales; family Pinaceae; genus Pinus; species Pinus taeda. The sequence continues at coordinate 139,966 of APFE030576022.1, read as the reverse complement.
AAGATACATTGCTTAGAACATTTCATATATGAAGAAGGGCTGGCAATAGACCCTGAGAAGATTAAAGTCATTATAGAATGACCAATAACAAAGCATGTATCTACAGTTCATTCCTTTATTGGAATTTTAGGATACTATCGTAGATTTTCAAAGGATTTTTCCATGTTGGCATACCCCATCACCTCATTACAAAAAAAGGGAGCAAAGTTTGAGTGGATGGAAAAATGGTATGAAAGCTTCAATAAAATTAAAAAAAAATGTTGACCACGACTCTTGTATTATGGATAGTAGATCCAGATCAAGAGTTTGTAGTATGCACAAATGTGTACCTTGAAGGTCTGGGAGGGGTATTAATACAAAACAATGCTGTAGTAGCCTATGAATCCTGGAAACTGAAGAAACGTGAGCATAATTATGTTGTATATGACTTGGAATTACCTGCAATAGTTCATGCATTGAGAGTGTAGAGGTATTATTTTCTAGCCGAGAATTTTGTTTTAATGACCTACCACATCAGTCTTAAATATTTTTTCATCAAATCCGAACTGAATGCAAGATAGGAAAGGTGGTTAGCCTTCATTAGCCAATTTGAATTTGAAATCAAGCATATTAAAGGAAATGAGAACAATATTGATGATGCATTAAGTCACATGCTCATGATTTAATCACACACATTGGAGTAAGAGTAAGAATGTATTTTAAGGAGTAGGTAACGTTAGCTGGTCAACAAGACCCAGGTCAACAGGACCCAAACTATCAAGAATTGCAGAGTAAAATACAACAAGGAAAAAAACAGGCTATGGGATTAATCCTCAAGTATTGATCACCTACCTATGTATATAGGTCATTCCCAAAGTTACCCCTATAAAACAGATAATTTTGGATGAGCAGGATAAGAATCCATATGAAGGCCACCCCAAATACCATAATATGATAACTACTCTATGAAAATAGTTTTTCTAGGTCTGAATGAAAAAGGAGATAGCCGATTACTTGACAAGGTGCCGGTAATTCCAAGAAGTGAAAGTAGAGAATCAACATATGGCAAGCCCTTTGAATTGATTACCGATTCTGAAATGGATGTGGGAAGTGATTTCTATGGATGTCATAACTGGATTACCAAGAACCTAATACCAACATCATTCCATTATGGTGGTAGTACATCTACTGACAACGGAAACCCACTTTATTATGTGAAATCCACCTTTGGGATAACACAAATTGCAAATATCTTCATGAAAGATCTCTTAGATTATATGGTGCAACAAAAATGATCATATCAGATTGGGATGCGAAGTTTACCTCAAATATCTGGAAATCATTATTTGGAAATTTTGGTACCAAACTGAACTTTGTACTACGTATCATTCGTAGACAGATGGGAAAATTGAAAGAATGAATCAGATCTTGGAAGACCTACTTCAAATTTATGTAATGGATAGACCCGCAAAATGAGAAGATTGTCTGTACCTAGTCGAGTTTTCCTATAACAACAGTTATAATGCTTCCATCAAAATTATCCCCTTTGAAGCTCTTTATGGTAGAAAATTCCATGCTCCTCTTAGTTGGAGTCAACCAAAGGATAGATTGGTCCTTGGACCCAAGATCTTGGGTGAAATGGAAGAAACATTCTGAAAAATCGAACAGAATATTAAAACTGCTCAAGATCATCAAAAAACCTATGTTGATAAGAAAATGACTCTTAATGAATTTCAAATTGGGGAACATGTGTATTTGAAAATAAAGCCTCGTAAAATTACTTTGAGTACTAGTAGTTGTGCTAAACTACTACTAGTACTCTATGGGCCATTTGAAATACTGGATCAAATAGGTTCAGTAGCATAACAATTAGCTCTACCTACTCATGTTAGAGTACATAATGTGTTTCATGTGTCGCTATTAAAAAAATATATGCATGAAAACTCTCATATAATTTATTGGCATCTTTTAAAGGTGGAGCTCGAATGAGATTTCTTTCCCGAACCACTCCACATTCTAGAGCGGAGGGAAACCATACTACGAAATTAGTTCATTGCTCAAGTAAAAGTGCAGTGACAACACTTTACTACTGAGGAAGAAACCTGGGAAAAATAAGATGTTATGAAGGCATCTTATCCTGAATTATTTTCCTATGAATAATAACACCGAGGATGGTGTTAAGTTTGAAGGGCGGGGTGATGTAACACCCCCATTGCAAGTACATAATTATTTTTTCAATAGTTACCACTCTAGTGACTATACTAGGATGAAAGAAATTATTATAGTTGGATCTTTAAGTTTTTATTAATAAAGATGTTGATTTTATTATGGGAATTACATTGGCTAACACCAGAGTAGAGGATGAAACTTGCCAAAATCTGAGAGGAATAAGATTCAACTTTATTTTTCTTAAAATTATATAAAATAGATATATGGATATATATGACATCTTCGTGGTAGATAAAGACCAGGAATAAAAGCACTGCAAGGAAAAGGTAGGCTCTTGCTTTTAGGAAAAAGAGTGGAAAATCCTATGGTAAGGGGAAACATAACCCTTGAAGGCACGACGCTACCAAGGAAAAATATGTGAACATGATATGTTAAATAAACATTATCAAGGCTTAGTAGTGGTTACTAAGGCCTGACAAGTTATCATATCTCAGGTGGAATCAGAGGATTCAAGGTTGGGAGGTATGGTGCAGTCAACCATTGTTTTCCCTATCTGAAGAGTACTAGTCAGAAATTATGAACTATATTGGAAAATTTGATGGTCTGATATTGATAATTTATAATGGGATTCTGGTGCATATTAGAATAATGTGTAAACACAATGTTGTTATCATCCTTAAGTACGTAGTTGGTATCTACCATCGTATTAAGAAATAGTACTCAAGTCTAAGTAACATATTTACGCTACTTTCATCAGATGATTGTTATTTACAAATTAATAATATGTGTTGTATAGCACTAAGTTATAAATTCCTTTCAACAATATATAGTATAGGTAGATATGCTACCTTGTTTTTGCGGGAGGGAAATAAGTCAAGAAATTAAATAGGAAATTGAGGGATGTAAGATTTAAGCAGTTTTTGTATGGATGTAGTCAGAGGTTATCCCGTATTTTATGTTATGTTTAAGAATTAAGAAGACCATAGTATCATGCAACAAAGATTGTGTATCCTCTTTTTAAACAAGAATATAAAATTTGTTACCATGTAATAGAGTGAGCACGAATACTAGTATGAATAAAGCCACAAATTCAACCTCACTTGAGCAGTATAGCTAAAACAAATGTATGGAAAAACAAACCAAAAATAGAGCATATGAATAGTAGGATGGGTGGGTTAAGCAATTGGAACCTCTTTTGAATAATCACAAGTAGGAAGCATGAACATATATGAGGATCTGATGATTAAAAATAAAATGAATAGGCGCTGCGTCAAGACGAATTTATATATCAACAGGCGTTACCCTGTTGAATCAAAGGAATGAGCATGTGAAATCATTTAGTTCCAGGTAAGGAAGAACATAGATTAATAATACAAACAAATGAGACAAGAAGATTTTTATTCTACCAACACTTTGGAGTGACTGTATCTATTTCCTATAAGTAGAAACAATTCTAAGCATACGCCAGGTTTAGCCTAAACAAAGAGCATGTTAACCATTTTGGATGCATGTATTAACACCAATTACGATGATCTCCTATAGTACATACAAGGTATAATTACTTGAAACCATAGTGATCAAATCCAGAGGATAAGAACATTCGGTTTATAGGAAGACCATCAACAATTTAGGACCTGTGCCTATGGAAAGATGAAAGAAATAGTGTGATATATGACCATAACTAGAACTGGGCACACCCAATAGCGATGGACCTAAGAAGTTATTTCCAGATTGAGACGAAGGAGTGGGGCGTTCTAACGCACCCACTATACATAAAGAGTAAGCTAATAAAGGAGCTTAATATGAACATGAGATGCAATGTGAAAAAAGAAAAGCAGAATTGAGGTATTAGCCCCAAATCACTGGAACAAAAAAAAGCAACTTTGTCATAAAAAGGTCTAACTAGAAAATCAAATAAAAAGGAAATCTGAGGTGTGTATAAAATAGGACTGAACATGAATACGTAAACATGAATATTTTTGTCATTATTTCTCCATAAACAAGTACATATATATAACTAAGGAAAGCATGTCAATAATGGAGATAATAAGTAACCATGAAACTGCAATGAAACTGAACAAAACTCGCTATGATTTAAGAAAGATTCAAAATATACATCCATAGTACATCAATAGGATTTCATTGTCTTGTTCTTATCAAACTAAAAAAAGAAATAGATCACATGGCCAACCCAGCCAAGGCAACCTCCGAATCAACATAAATATAAAAAAATTGCTCATCCAAAAACAAATTAGACTTAGATTTAAAACTATAGGTTATCTTAAGCATTAACACAAGAGAAAATAATGTAGTGAAGTGGTTTTGCAAATCTTCAACAATAGAGGCATGTGGAAGCCAAAATGTCATGGGCCAAAGGACCAGAATAATCAAGCAAGTCAAAACTATATCCCAGCATTGTTGAGAATCTGAAACATATAAACATCCACACTCAACAAATTGAGAGTGAATAGGGTGAGGCTGTAGGTGACAAATCCCAAGAAAAATAATGGGAGAGCCCAAAAGCCACCAACCTATAGAGAAGATGACAACAATAAATAAGGTGCATATAGTTTCGCACAAAGGTGCATCAAAACCCAATCATCCAGGACCTTACCTGAGCCATCAATGAACATAACCATTCTATGAAAAAAAATGCATGAAACATAGTGAAACCCTGACAAAAGGAAAAGAGAATAGTAGAATTACCATTAAGAAGTCAAAACCTAGAATAGTAATTCACTCCTACAAAGAAAACCCATGACATGAGTTGGGAAATATGTCAAGAAACTAAAACCCAATTCAGAATTGTATACCACACATGGAATCTGGGGAAGAAGCTTACCTAAGACCCAGGAAGTGCTATTGTGCAAAGGAGAATGGCAACCACAGAACTTTGGAGTCTTTTCTGCAACAAAACCACCCAATTCGATATTAGCAAGGAAATATTACAATCATCAAATGAAAATCAAGGATAGAGGATTGTTGAATGGAGGGGAGATAGGTACCATACCTTGCAGGGAATGCTATCCAAGCAGAAACAAATACTGTTGGAATTGAAATCATTTCATCAAATGGATGACCGGAGGGTGAAATTTTTTTGAAGTGCAGACTCTAAGATGAAAAAGTAATTAAAACACTACAACAGTGAGAAGGTAGCTTTACACCTTTTGTTCTGCTTACCACAAGGAGAAAATGGTAAACACAACATAGGAGGGAGGTCAAAACATTGTTATGGTTAGGCTAGTGAATTCTGGACCTTAGACCAACTAGCGAGGGATCTCCACCCTTGATTCCATCTCGAAACCCCAACTCTTGAGACGCGTTCCCATAGAATGAATGCAAGAACCCAATAGTAGTGAATGAAAAGGGTTCAGACATGTCAAAAGGAAAAGTAACATCATACTGACTGGGTTGACGTCGGAAAGGGTGGGAGGGTACAACTATACCCTAAAAGAAATAAATAAATGCATTCCATGTGTAAAATAAGGGAAAACAAGTGGAAAGGCAAAATCTAAAAGGGTATGGGTTATAACATAATCCATGACTTACACCATGTTGCATATATATATATACATATATCTATCTAATCTAATACTAGATATATATGATATATATACTATAGTATATATATATATTATATCATATTAATAAGTATATAGTATATATATATAATATATATGTATCATATATATATATATACTATAACTCTATATCTAATATATATATTATGATATATATAATATATATATACTATATATATATATAATATATATATATATATATTTGGATATAAAAATAATAATAATAAACCCTCTAACACAATCAAATGGTTTATCTTATGCACCACATAAAACATGTCAATAATTATATTATTCATCACCATTAACTAAGAAAAAACTTTGGGTTAGGATATCAAGACATGAATATAGTGATAAACCATATAAGAGAATGGAACGAAAATATTTTTTTTCTTTGGTGTGATTTAGGTTCATTACAACATTTATTATGACATAAGCCTAAATAGAAATATCACCTCAACAAGAAATTTTTACACCATTTCTGCATGTTAGGAATAAAGGTACCAAACAACCTTATATTCTGGTGTAACCCAACCCAATGGCCCACGCTTTACACGTTGGAATGTGTATACGTGTCAATACAAAACCTTTCGTTCCCCTGCATGGAGATCGTTCGTGGGATTTTTATGCGATGGTTGGTAGCTGGAGTTATTGCCGGCACTTAATGCACTGTCCTCCTGCCTCGAAACTTGCCTCCGCTTGTTCTTCGTGCCAAAACCCTGGTCCTTGTAGTTGTTCGGGATTATTCTTTCGCTTCCTTCGCGCTGAGAGTCTTTGGCGAGGGTTTCTTGGGCTCCCTCTGTGGAACGTCATCTACTCTGATAAGTTTAATGTTTGCAACCTTCTATTAATGATAATCCTCAAACTCTTCTCTGCTCGGCTTGCCTGTAAATGTAAGGAAAATGCTGCTTGAAAAGGGTTGTTACTCGGCTCTGAACTGTGGTTCGAAACTGGTAAGTTTAGTTGCTCATTCTCCTTATGCACGCGTGTTCTGTAAAATATTCCGAATGTTTTTTTGCTTGTTGTAACTTGTTGATGGTCTGCGAACGCATCTCCGTAATTTGGTCAGGGTTTTATGGTGGATTTTGGATGTTTGTCATGACTTTGTTATACTTCCTGAAATCCTGTCATGCCTTTCCTCGAATCCGGTTCAATCTTCACATTTACTGTAGTTCTGGGTTCTCATTCTGCGGCATTGGTGTTTGTCCAAAGCACAGGACCACTTTGGCGGTCGTTCATCGTTGGAAACAGGTATTACCTCCTGTCCCTGCTTCAATTTTACTCGGCTTCCTTTATCGTGACTTACCCTTCTGGCTCCTTCGGTCTACAGTCGTTCAACTCGTTTGGGATGTCGCTATGGTTAACTTTGGCTTCGTTTACTCAGGTATTTTCTTGTCTTGTCATTCTCTGCACGCATTGGTACATTTGCTTGAGGGGTTTTCCCTCTGCTATGTTTGTGACACAGTTGTTTTTTTGGTTGTAGGTCGCTGGTGGCAACCTGGGTGTGCGAATCCTCCAATCTTTATTCTACACAGTCCATTTGGTCCTTGGTAGGCCTGAATCCCAAATATATTGTTAGTTTCTTGCACGATAGGTGCCCATGGTCGTTGTAGGGTTATTCAGGGTTCTGTGGTCATTGAACGAAGTTTGTTGTTGCTATGTCCTTTTCGGTCACTGTTATGTCTAGTTTGAAATGCGAATGGTTGTAGATATTTTTTTGTTAAACCCTCATCCAGGGTTTCTGGCTTATAACGCCATTCCAGTCATGCGTTTTGTCATTACATTATTTATAAGAATGAACTATTTCATATATGCTTGTTCTGACTTCGACAATGGTAAAATGTATCGATGGCTTTCGATTTTCTTGGAATGGAATTTAGAAAAGATACACAGCAATGTTACCTCTGTTTATGGTCGTTTTCCACCTCTGTTCTGTGGTTGTTCTTCTGGTTACAAATGCTTGCCGTGGTTGACACCTGTGTACAACTCCCTTTCTCGGATTTATGGAAATTGTGCTTCTTGGTCCTTGTCTAACCGTGTGTGAAAATGCATCCAATACTTGTATGTTTGTATTAGATTATGTGACTGTACATTATACAGGCATTCGTCCAATGCTTGCTGACTAACTGTATGTTCGTGTTAGAATATATATGACATCATATTAAACAGACATTCTTGATGTGGTATTTTATCAAACTGTAAAGGAAAGTTTATATTTGGCGAACAATAGAAAAATTATACAGATGGACAATAGTTTTGAATGCTTATGGCTTGATTGTTTTTATTTCTCTTCTTCTGTAATTGATTGAACCCATTCTCTGTTACATTTTGGTTTTTTTCTACACCTTTTTTTCAGTTGATTTTGCAGTTAATCAAATTGTCATAGAATTTGGTTACAAAAGATCTTGTTATCGTTAATAACCATATTTGCTTGATATTACAAGATTTGGATGAATAGTTTGTCATTACTCTCCTAATTCAACGAAATATTTCCTAACTAATGTTCGAGCTACAGTAATTCTAATTATTCAATTAAAAATGCCTGAATTCGCTAACTCTGTAAAAACAAATTAAAAGAAAAACTATCATAGTAAAAATTAACTAGTCCAGTTGATCAATAGCCTACAAACCTGGTTGAGACTTTGCCCAGTTACAGTGAGCTGGATGCTCCTGCATTAGGCTCCCAGGATAAAAAGAGATCATGACTCCGGTCTATGAGCTCCTCAACCGAAGTTCCTGTTTGCCCAATCTACCAGTGGCGTCAAGCCATGAGCTGTCCTCAATCAGACGGTTCTTCCACTTGACCAGGTACTGAAAATAATTTTTCCGCCGATTACATCTAACTACTTGAGATTCGAGGATGCCTTCGATCTCAGGGGGTTGGACATAAGGCATTTGTCTCTTCCAAGTTTCTCCATCTTCTTGAGTATTCCGTGTGGATTGTCTGGGTCCATCTTTCTTTTCCTCCATGAGATCGTATGTGTACGGGAACAGATCTGCTACATTAAAGATAGGTGAAATGCCTATTCCGGGTGGCAATTGTATTTTGTAAGCATTTGCCGAAAATTTTCGTAAGACTTTACAAGGTCCTATCTTTTTGTACTTCAGTTTATTGTATGTACCCTTAGGGAAACGTTCCTTACGTAAGTGTACAAGGACTTCATCGCCCACCTCAAAATGAACTTCTCTCCTCTTTAGATCTTCATGTTGTTTATATTTTGGACTGTTGTCCTGTAATTTTTCTTTCACTTGTTCGTGTAAGTCTCTCATTTCTTTAGCAAAATCTTCTCCATCCGCACTCCATCGTTCCTGTAAACCAAGATCTCGAAGCTCATGCACTCCACGAGGGTGCATGCCATATAGGATCTAAAAGGGACTGAGACCTATGCTACGATTGGGCGAGTCATTGTGGGCAAACTCCGCTTGTGCTAGCACTCGATCCCACATCCGTGAATTTTCCCCGACTAAGATGCATAACAGGTTTCCAAAACTCCTGTTCACAACCTCTGTCTGGCCGTCGGTTTGCGGGTGATATGCAGAACTGTAGCTTAAGTGGGTGTGCATTTTTTTCCATAAGGTACACCAAAAATGTCCCGTGAACTTCACGTCCCTGTCCGAAAGGATGGTTTTCGGTATCCCGTGTAACCTAACAATCTCATTCAAAAACAAGTGGGCCACGTGAGCAGCGTCACTAGTTTTTTGGTAAGGTATAAAATGTGCCATTTTTGAGAAACGATCCACCACTACCATCACTGAATCATATCCTTTCTGTGTTTTTGGCAGTCCTAAAACAAAATCTAAAATAACAGAATCCCATGGCCTGCCTGGAATAGGTAATGGCGTATATAGTCCTGTGTTCTGGCTGTGTCCCTTCGCTAATTGGCACACCTTACACTTAGTCACAAAACGTTGTACGTCTTGTCCCATTCTTGGCCAAAAATAGAAATGACTAAGTTGCTCCAGGGTCTTATCTATACCGAAGTGTCCAGCCAAACCCCCGCTGTGTTTTTTGTGAATAATATTCTCTCTCATTGAACAGTTGGGGATACACAGTTGTCCTCCTTTAAACATCAACTTTTCCTGTATATTGTAATCCAACCAAGGACTATTACCCCATATCAAAGGGTTTTGGCATGCCTCATAGGCTTCTCTGAAATCTGTATCTGTTTGGTAAAGGTCCCGTAAATGTTCAAAACCCAAAACCTGTACAACACTCTCCTGCAAAAGCAGAGCCTTTCTACTTAATGCGTCGGCCACCTTGTTTGCTTGCCTGCTAATGTGTTTCAGCACGAAGTTAAAACTCTGTAAGTACTCCACCCATTTGGCATGTTTATGGTTGAGTTTATGCTACTGCATTACATATTGTAATGCAGAATTATCTGAAAACAGCACGAATTCGTTTCCTAATAAATAATCCCTCCAGTGTCTTAAAGCCTGCACAACTGCATAAAATTCTTTGTCATATGAGGAGTACTTCTGCCTACTCTCATTCAGTGTTTCGCTAAAAAATGCCACAGGTCTGTCCTCCTGACTGAGTACAGCCCCGATCGCTGTCCCGCTAGTGTCACAACGTACTTGAAATAATTTCTGAAAATCTGGTAGCCTGAGAATCGGTCTTTGAGTAATCTTTTTTTTTCAACAATTGAAAACTTTTTTCTACTGCTTCGGTCCATCAAAAAGGTTGGCTGGCCTTTTCGATGGTCTCTAACATAGGTGCACAAATCCCGCTAAAGTTCTTAATAAACTTTCTATAGAAACTTGCCAATCCGTGGAAACTACGTACCTCAAATAAATTTTTCGAAGACAGCCAATTTACTATTGTTGTTACCTTCTCCGGATCCATCTTTAGTTCGCTTTCTGCTATCACGAATCCCAAATAAATTAATTCCCTTTGCAGAAAAGTACATTTCTTCAAGTTTATTAGTAGTTTTTTCTGTTGTAGCTTCTCCAACACTTTGCGCACATGTCGGAAGTGTTCTTCTTTTGTCTTGCTGAAAATAAGGATGTCATCTAAATAAACTATCACAAATTTTCCAATATATTCTTTCAACATTTCATTCATGAGTCTCATGAATGTGCTGGGTGCATTGCTCAACCCGAATGGCATGACCAACCACTCCTATAATCCCTCATTTGTTTTAAAAGCCGTTTTCCACTCGTCCCCTTCCCGTATCTGAATCTGATGATATCCGCTTTTCAAGTCTATTTTGGAGAAGTAAGCTGCCCCACTTAAACAGTCCATCATATCATCCATACGCGGTAACGGAAATCTGTACCGGATGGTGATTTTATTGATGGCCCTTGAATCGGTGTTCTGCCATTCTCCTCCCTTCTTGGGGGCGAGGACTGTTGGCACAGCACATGGGCTCAACCTTTCCCTTATCAAACCTTTGTCCAATAGTTCTTGCACCTGTTTTCTAATTTCCTCATTATCCTTGGGGCTCATTTGATAGGCCGCTTTATTTGGTAAGCTGGCTCCGGGTATAAAGCCAATATGGTGACTAATACTCCGCTTGGGAGGCAACTTGTCTGGCAAGTCATCCACCACTATATCGGTAAATTCTTCCAACATTTGCTGTATCTCCATGGGCAAATCTGTTATTTCTGTGTGTAAGAGAACTGTCCTTGTTTTCTTGACTACATCATATCCTATTTCGCTGCCCTCAACCTGCTTTAAAAACTGCTTTCCACTCACTGGCAATGCTTTGGTTTCACTTGTTTCAGCTGCTCCTTTCTCTTCTTTGATAGGGACAAGGGTATGCCTGACCCCATCTTTCTCGAATTTATAACAATTCATCACTCCATCGTGTGTTACCTTCCTATCATATTGCCAAGGCCTGCCCAACAATATGTGGCATACGTCCATCGGCATGATGTCACAGATAATTTTATCCTTATATCTGTCTATTTGAAATTCAACCTCGCTTTGCTCATCCACCAGCAATTGGTGTCCCTTTTGTAACCATGAAACTCTATATGGACTGGGATGCTTTAAACACTTCAGCCCCAGCTTTTCCACCATTTTTGTGGATACCAAATTGTCCATACTCCCACTGTCAATTATCATCTTACAACACTTACCCCATGATTTGCAAATTGTCCTAAACAGAGCTTTCCGTTGCGTCTGTTCGGTACTCTCATCGACTGGTTTCAACAGTACCTTATGCAGAAATAAAGCTTCTCCCATCTCTGGGGCATTCTCTGTCTCTTGAGTGAGTGCTGCTGTTTCCTCCGGTTGCACCACATACGCACCCCGCTGTCCAGCTGAATCTACTTCTGGACACTCAAACGAATGATGCCCCCACTTGTGGCATCTATAGCATTGAGAACCAGTCCCCCTTCCTCGGCCATTTCCTCTGCCGCGTTGGAACGATCTACCACCTCTCACACTGTCTCCTTTTTTTGTTGTTCCTGAAGTCTTTGAACTGTTGGCTTCCTCACTGTTGCTAGCAGTCCGGCCCCTGCCATAGGACTAGCCTTTCCCTCCGGCGGACCCTCGTCCTCTTCGGGCATTCTGTCTTCGGGTAATTTTCTCCTCCGCTTTTACTGCGCTCTGGTATGCCTCCTCAATATTATTTGGAGACAAAATACTTATTTCATCCAAAATTTCCATTCTCAGTCCATTAAGATATCGGGCTGTCATTTCTACAGTATCTTCTGTATATCCGGCTCGCAAATTCACTCGGTAGAACTCCTCCGTGTACTCCTTCACAGTCAATCCTCTCTACCTTAAGTTCTGTACCTGTCTATGTAACGCAATTTGATAGTCCCTTGGAAGAAATCTGCCCTTCAACTTGGCCACCATTCTTGTCCAAATTTTAATTGACGTTTTGTTCAACCTCTTCCTCTCATTCTAGACACTATCCCACCACACAACTGCGTGTCCTTTCAGCTTTGTCGCTGCAAATTTGACTCTACGGTCTTCACTAACTTCCTCGCATTCAAAATACTTGTCCATCTCACTAATCCAATCCAACAGACCATCAATAGACAAACTACCATCGTACGTCGGGAGTTCTGGTTTAGGTCTATTGTTTGATAACAGAACAGACTTCAGTAATTTCACCTCTGCTGATTCACCTTCAGGTCCATTTGCTGCCACTTCTACTTCTTCTTCACTTACATCACCCATTTCTGGATCTCTTCGACTACCTGCCTCTACTGCTTCCAAACGAGCAGTAAGAACTCTGAGTTCTTCTCGTAATGCTTCATCTACCATTCTACGAGAACCTCAGCCTCGTCCTCGTCTTCCTACGTCCATTTTTTTTTTAATCTACTCAACTCAATGCTCTGATACCACTCTGGTGTAACCCAGCCCAATGACCCACGCTTTACACGTTGGAATGTGTATACGTGTCAATACAAAACCTTTCGTTCCCCTGCATGTAGATCATTCGCGGGATTTTTATGCAATGGTTGGTAGCTGGAGTTATTGCCGGCACTTAATGCACTATCCTCCTGCCTCGAAACTTGCCTCCGCTTGTTCTTCGTGCCAAAACCCTGGTCCTTGTGGTTGTTCGGGATTATTCTTTCGCTTCCCTCGCGCTGAGAGTCTTTGGCAAGGGTTTCTTGGGCTCCCTCTGTGGAATGCCATCTGCTCTGATAAGTTTAATGTTTGCAACCTTCTATTAATGATAATCCTCAAACTCTTCTCTGCTCGGCTTGCCTGTAAAGGTAAGGAAAATGATGCTCGAAAAGGGTTGTTACTCGGCTCTGAACTGTGGCTCGAAACTGGTAAGTTTAGTTGCTCATTCTCCTTATGCACGCGTGTTCTGTAAAATATTCCCAATGTTTTTTTTTCTTGCTGTAACTTGTTGATGGCCTGCGAACGCGTCTTCGTAATTTGGTCAGGGTTTTTATGGTGGATTTTGGATGTTTGTCGTGACTTTATTATACTTCCTGAACTCCTGTCATGTCTTTTCTCGAATCTGGTTCAATCTTCATGTTTACTGTAGTTCTGGGTTCTCATTTTGCGGCATTGGTGTTTGTCTTGAGCACACGACCACTTTGGCAGTCGTTCGTCGTTGGAAATAGGTATTACCTCCTGTCCCTGCTTCAATTTTACTCGGCTTCTTTTATCGTGACTTACCCTCCTGGCTCCTTCGATCTACAGTCATTCAACTCGTCCGAGATGTCGCTATGGTTAACTTCGGCTTCGTTTACTCAGGTATTTTCTTGTCTTTTCATTCTCCGCACGCATTGGTACATTTGCTTGAAGGGTTTTCCCTCTGCTATGTTTGTGACACAGTTGTTTTGTTGGTTGCAGGTCGCTGGTGGCAACCTGGGTGTGCGAATCCTCCAATCTTTATTCTACACAGTCCGTTTGGTCCTTGGTCGGCCTGAATCCCAAATATCTTGTTATTTTCTTGCACGATAGGTGCCCACGGTTGTTGTAGGGTTATTCAGGGTTCTGTGGTCGTTGAACGAAGTTTTTTGTTGCTATGTCCTTTTCGGTCACTGTTATGTCAAGTTTGAAATGCGAATGGTTGTAGATATTTTTTTGTTAAACCCTCATCCAGGGTTTCTAGCTTATAACGTCATTCTAGTCATGCGTTTTGTCATTACGTTATTTATAAGAATGAACTATTTCATATATGCTTGTTCTAACTTCGACAATGGTAAAATATATCGATGGCTTTCGATTTTCTTGTAATGGAATTTAGAAAAGATACACAGCAATGTTACCTCTGTTTATGGTCGTTTTCTGCCTCTGTTCTGTGGTTGTTCTTCTAGTTACAAATGCTTGCCATGGTTGACACCTGTGTAGAACTCCCCTTCTCGGATTTCTGGAAATTGTGCTTCTTGTTCCTTGTCTAACCGTGTGTGAAAATGCATCCAATACTTGTATTTTTGTATTAGATTATGTGACTATACATTATACAGACATTCGTCCAATGCTTGCTAACTAATTGTATGTTCGTGTTAGAATATATATGACAACATATTAAGCAGACATTCTTGATGTGGTATTTTATCAAACTGTAAAGGAAAGTTTATATTTGGCGAACAATAGAAAAATTATACAGATGGACAATAGTTTTGAATGCTTATGGCTTGGTTGTTTTTATTTCTCTTCTTCTGTAATTGACTGAACCCCTTCTCTGTTACATTTTGGTTTTTTTATACACCTCTATTTCAGTTGATTTTGCAGTTAATCAAACTGTCATAGAATTTGGTTACAAAAGATCTTGTTATCGCTAATAACCATATTTGCTTGATATTACAATATTTGGATGAATAGTTTGTCATTACTCTCCTAATTCAACAAACTATTTCCTAACTAATGTTCGAGCTACAATAATTCTAATTATTTAATTGAAAATACCTGAATTTGCTAACTCTGTAAAAACAAATTAAAAGAAAAGCTATCACAGTAAAAATTAACTAGTCCAGTTGATCAATAGCCTGCAAACCTGGTTGAGACTTTTCCCAGTTACGGTGAGCTGGATGCTCCTGCATCATATTCAACACTCTTCAGAAAAAGGTATGGAAGTGAAATAATTTTTTTATCTATTTAATGAATTAGAAATATTTTACAAATAATTGATTTTACCTAAGAAAATCCTACATTGTCTTCTTCATCAGTATCTTATATGATATTCAAAACTATAATGTCACTTGTCCTTTACAAAATCATTGCATTTTAATGTCTAAATAGAGCATTTCAAAGTCATATTTTTTAACCTCACCATCTCATCATTCCAAGATCTCCCATAAAATTAGATAATTTTATAAAAATGATGGAATATTTGTACTATTATTACAAATATCATTATAATGAAAACCAACGCTCTTTCGAATTATTTCATTTTACATCTAATTGTCGCCATAAATTGTGTAAGTTAAAATTTCCTATTTTGTTCCCTGCATCACCTACAAGAACTTAAATTGACTTATCCTCTTGAATTTTGGTAGAAAAAGCTAATATGGGTACCACATGGGTGGTATGAATTGAATCCTATGGTATAACAATTTTAAATAGGCTTACTACATGTCAAATACAGTTCCATATGGTAAGTTTTGTGAAAAATTCCTTGAAATGCAACAACTAGAATTAATTCTCCTAATTGATTAACAATTTATTAATTTTCAGATTAATTCTCAATTAACCACACTATACTTTCTTCACTAGTTGAGACTTCAACAACCATGATTGAAACTTTAATCAATAGTTGGTATTATCTCTAAGTCGATCTATATGAGTTTCTGAGTAATTCTCACCTTCAAAAATTAATTTGTATTAATTAACACATTTTTCCTAAGTTAGACTTAGGAAATTTTAATTATGGTTAGTTAACTTAATTGAGCCATCCCTAGGTGGAATTTCTAGATACTATTTATGGGTTTTGGATAACTCATGTGTTTTATCCTCTGCACAAAGTTTAGAGACTAGAACACCATATGATTTTACAAAAAGTAACAGTCCTTTTTAGTGAGGAAAATGTTCTAATGTTGCATTACTACAACACCTGGTCCCTGCATCATACTCCAATACATGTTGCTGATGTCTAGCCATTGTTACTTCGTGCCACTACCCACCAACTATTGTGCAACTCTGATGTTGCATATGTGCTAATATTGACACTGGTATAATGTTTCCAACTTTGCATATACAATGTAACTCTGTCTCAAATATTTTTACTACTACAACTACTGCAACTGAGGAGTATATGAAATATTAAATCAACTGCATCTTCGTGTTTCATATTTCTCTTGAGAATCTAACTATTACTAGCCTCTCCATTATCCACTAGGGAATCCATGCTATTGTTAACTCTTCTACTGATCTTCCTTCTTTATTATCAACACTGCTCTGATCTCCTCAACATCTAACCTCTACTAGTCTGGATTGTCTCTCTGGAACTAACAACATCAAATGACATTGATCCATCCTATTGCTAAATACTATGGATCCTTGTAGCAAGGTAATGATCCATGAAGAAGAAACCTTAATGGACCCTTCCCAAACCTCTACGCCACTTTGGGACTAAAGCTCCATATCGCCCCACCTCACTCTTGGAGGTATCACTGCAAACATGGATAAGTCTTCCTCCAAATATGATGACAAATTGTCTATATCTATGGATACTTCCACCTCATCTTACTTCTCCTACTTGTCTTACTTTGTGAGAGAACACTGAGTATTTTATTGTCCAAAATCACCATACCTAAAGTACTTGACCTTAGATATATCCTTCTTCTTCTTCTCCCCTTATCTCTGATTGGGACCCCTTGGTGCAAGGGCCACATTTTTCTCCTCCTTGTCACCCTTGGAACCTTTATTGTTGCTTCCACTAATGGAGCTCTTTACTAGAGCTGACCTCATCTCCTCTTGTTGTAGATATGACCATACCTTGTCCCACCCTAGTAATGTGTCTCATCCCAAAATTCATTGGACAAAAACTTCTCATTCCTCTGAGATATTGTTTAGGGACTAACACACAGGATCTGTAGGTTGTGGCACTTCCCCAATGGTTGTGAACTAGTCCTAGATTTCCTGAATTCTAGTGAGGAAGGGATCTATGCCTTCACCATTCTATATCCTTATGGATCTTATTTTCTCTTGTAGGAACGTCTTCTGTTGCTTAGAAGGATTTTGATATAGTTGAGCGAGAGCATCCCATATATTCTTAGCAGAATTATTTCCAAATATATATAAGATTTTGCTACCAGACTCCATCTAGAATCATTCACTTTTCCTTTTTCAACACTTCCTTGTACTCTCAAATTTGATCTGCATCATTCGATATTAGCACAACATAATTTTGATATGTCTTTAGGCCAAATTCATCCAACACAAAGGACATCTTGGCCTTCCAGTTGACATAGTTGTACGATTGCTCCAAGCTATCCTAATCTCTCAGACTAGATGTGGCAATCTATGAATCTGGAATGGAAATATCCCTCTTTCACCTACTGAAATGTTAAATCCACTACTCAAACTCCTTTGTAGAGTGAGAAAGTATGCTTTCTGCTACTATTGTCTACAACTAGAAATTTGTATTCCTTAACTAGAAACCTTCTGAGAGTAACTCCCTCTGTTTGTGCACTTTCTCTTCCACCCAACACTAAATATGCTCTAGAAAATTGTTGTAAACCCTTTGTGTCCAAAAAATAATCTACTATGTGAAAATTTGTGTCACTATTACTCTCGGTTGCATTGAACTAGAGAAATTTATGTAGATGCACGATTCACACATATGTACAGGAAAAACTCATGAAATTCTAACGACTGATTTGAGCTAACCCACACGACCATTTGAAAAAATTGTCCTTTAGATCCTTCTGAGCCACAAATTTTTTGTTTCCCCATTTGAGATCCCTATTTGATCAAATACACTTTGATACCATGTGAAAAGTCTCTTGAAATGGAGTGACTGGAATTAATTATCCTAACTCATTAACATTTTTCTAATTTTCTGATTAATACAAAATTAATCAAATTGTCGTTTCTCCATGAAACATAAATATTGTGGAAGAAAAAAATAGGAAATTACAAATGCTAGCATATACACAAAATTAACACAGTTATTTTTGGACAAAAGTCCTTAGAAAAACCCAATATGGGAAAACCGACAACAATTGAGGGTTTATTTTACTATGCAACAGTGAAAATATGAGTACAATATTTGGAAGCCCTACTAGCTATCCAAACATTCAGAATATGATAGAAATTATTTGGAGAGAAAGTTCTATCACTCCACAAGAAAACCTCATCCTCTGAAAACTGTTTGTCAACACTTGCATAAGCTAATTCTTCTTCTAACGATTTGTGCAACTGTATTGGGAAAACTAGCATGGATGCCAAGAAATTCCATGCGACCCTTCTGACTAATCTGGGCTAGCTACACTATGGAATACTTTAGTCATGCACTTATATCTATTCCATATATAGAAATCCTCCTTTCAATCACTGTCTCTATTCCCCAAACACCTTTCTACTTGATCTATGATTTGTTCTCTCCTACTAAATCACCTACATTGGAGAATCAATCTATCTAGATTATTGAGTACCTGGAACTGGTCTCACACTACCAAGTGCTTGTCATGTTCAAGTGTTCCCAAAAGTATATCTCCCATATACCCATCAAATTCTTCTTATAATCTCCAGTTGAGAATTCAACGACCATGATTAAAAATTTAATCAATGGTTGAGATTTTCTCTAAGTCGATTTGTGTGAGTTTCTTGATAATTCACACCTTTCTCAAATAATTTATATTAATTAACCCCTTTTTCCTAAGTTAGAATTAGGAAAGCATCAATTATAGTCAATTAATTTAATAAGTGAATTTCCAAAAATGATTTATGGGTTTTGGAGAAATCTTGAATTTTAGCCTCTCCACAAAGTTTCAATACTAGAACACCATCCAATGCTACAAAAACTAACATGCTCCTTTTCTTTGAGAAATTTTAGGGAACATAATAGTAACATAAGCATCTGTGAATAAATTTGATGGATAATTTGTAACAACTGGCGATATGACACTTACAGTCTCATAGGAAACACTAGCTAGGGTTACGAGATTAGAAAGAGATGGTAAGAAATGGTTCAAAGGATAGCTAATAAGGAACATAACATTGATGGGGTTTCTAAAAAGGTCAAACAAAAATTTTGATAGACAAAAGGTGTGCCAAGATGATTGCTTAAGGATCTATGAGTGGATATTGTTTATTTCCATAAGAAATATGTCACCTGCAAGGGCAGGTATAGTATAATTTATCATTACCATATATGCCTATTGGGCTCTTAATTTGTCATTATTATTACCACTTCTTAGCATTCATTTCATCTATTTCCACTATTCTTTTATCACATTATTTACCATAATTTATTATATAATTCCATTTCATAATCATTTATGCTCTTATGGATAAATAATATCTGATCTCATTTATTTTTAATAATTAATGATTATTATTCATGATTTTGGTTTATTCATTTGTTATAACCTCACTCATGATTTTAACGTCCAATATCTCTTCTAGATTGCAGATTTGGTCTTCAACAAATAATTAGATATTCCAACTCAAGAATTCACTGGCATAAGAAGTGACAGTTTTGCATTGGATATTTTGGGTAAATGAAAGCGAATCTGGAAAATTCGAGACATGGGTTTTGTTCAGAACATACCAAGTCAATTTCACAATGTGTAGTTTTTCAGAAATTCGGTTTCTGTTGAGAGAAAATCAATGTTCTTCAAAGGACATATTTGAAGATTTGTTGTTGCGGTCATTTTCCAGAATTGCCCAATTATAATAACAAAATTTGACTTGATCTAGCTGAATCATGATGGAAAAATCTCCAAGATCTCATCTTGACTATTGAGATCAGTTTGTTGCAAGTTTTCTTTGGATGTTGGTATATTTAAAAGACACAATTCAGAGAGAGAGGGGAGCTAGCTGATGTAAGAATTGAGCCTTGTAATAGTGGAACTCTTGTTAATGAAATTTCCAACCTTCTGATATTTTTCTCAATATGTAAGTTAAGCACAACCCTAACGAGGGAGTTGGGCCCACTCTTCTGATCAAGTGTTGTCTGTGTGTCCTTTTTATGTATATTGTTTTACTTGTTGTATTTTCTTTATTGTTGTTACAAATTTCCATAGATTGTTGTGAATTATTTTCTTTCTGCAATTTAATTTCCATTAGTTTTACAGTGATGCTTTAATTTCTTAGCCATGAACCCTTGGTCAATGTAAGATTGTAACCTTTCTCCTGCATATACCTTGTGTGTTACCTTGAAAAGTGTATGCACTCGGATTGATGAATTAATGTAGGAAACAAGATTGAATAATTTGTTCATACTCAGACAAGAACATTTTTGCGTCGTTGTCAGGGAAGGCTAACAAGGTGCAAGACATGTTATGTATTGACCAGAGGGTCAATCTCTCATCCTCCGAAGGGAATCATCCTTTGACACCTTGCTCCAGGTCCTGAGCATAATTATTTTTCTTGCATTGTTGCTTGTTTTTATTTTATATGATCCACTCTCTCATCCTCGAGAGGGAAAGAGTTCTCTCACGCTGCTCTAGGTACTAAGCTTAGAATTTTTCCTGCATTTTTGTTTTTTTTTTATTTTGGAAAAAGTAATCTTTTGTCCTTGGGAGCGAATGGTCCTTTGACACCTTGCTCTAGGTATTGAGCTTTAGATTTCCTTTCAAATTGTTTTTTGAATGAATAGGAAGAAAAAGGTAGAAATTTGAAGAAATCTTATCGTTTCACTCAAAGTGGTGATGTAAGCACCACCTATTCCACTAAGAAATTGACAAGAATATTTTAAGGAGGAACATCAAAGCAACACATGAAGAACATATTCTATTATGGTAAGAAATGGCTCACATTGTTACTTTTGATTTCCTTATCAACGATCTAGGAGGAGTGACACAAATGTACATAATTCCTCCATCTTCTATACCAAATTTTCATGGTTTGGATAATGATGACCCAGATACATTCTTATTTGAGTTTGAAGTACTTTGTAGAGGATATGGTTATTGTACTAATGATCAAAGGTTGAAAGTGTTTCCTCTTACTCTAAAAGGAGAAGCTCTCCAATGGTTAATGAGCCTTCGTGGGAACTGCATCAAAAGATGGGAGGACATGAAGAATGTATTCTTAGAGAAGTACCAAGACTATTGCAAGGCCAATGAAGATATTTTCAGTATGATACAAGGGGAAGATGAAAGCTTGGAGGACTATTTGGGGTGATTTAAATACAACCTTCAAAAATCAAAGCATAAGCATTTGGAAAAAGAGATCTTAAGAACACTCATTCTCAAAGGAATCAAAGATGAAATTTTAGAAATCATAAATCTGATAGGAAAATGTGATGTTTTTTAGCTATCATATGATGATTTTTGTGATTTATGCATAAGGTATTCAAGAGGAATATCGAAGGCTGGTAAGAATTCTAGAGAATTTTCTTCTTTCCTTTCCAAATTTGCTACAAGAATGAGAGATATAAGAAATGAAATCAATGATTTATTTGAACATTTTAAAGTTGATTTTATTAGCTCTCTAAATTCAAAATTGCATGTTTTGTAGGTTAAGAAAAGTCAAGTAGAATTTGAAGAAGTGATTTTTCCTCAATGCCAAAAGGAGCATCCCATCAATAGTTTCTCTTTCTTACCTGGGATGAAAACAAGATTTCCAAGAGATGGAGAAGCTGCAACAATTTCACAACCATTGAAACCTTGGCCTACGTGTATGTTTCAAAACACTTCCTCTCCATTGTCTTACTTGCATAATCTATTATGGAATACTCATGTGTTAGGGAAACCATGCCAATATCAATATAACCCCCATCAATATTGTCCACAAGTTTGGCATGGTTCATACTATGATTACATGACTAATCTCCCTCATCTTGTAGCACAAAAATGTCATCCATATTTTTTTCCATCTTTTCAAGAGCACCTTGCTTGTGTAACATAATCATCCACACATCACAATCAACTACATCATCAAAATCCTCCATGCCCTACACAATATCCTGCTTAACTCATTCCTCACCCTCACCATAATAAACTAGTACAACATGCTTACAATGTTGAATTTCAAAATTTACCTACCCTTCCCACCCAATCTATCTCGCATACACAATTGCAGAAAACTTATATCGATATTGGAAATGTTTCAGATCCAAAAATTGTAGAAGTGATGGAAGAAAATGAGGTTTCTTCTAGTCTACGTCAAGAAGTTGTTTTAGAAACTCAAGAGCTTCATGATATGAAAACTATGGGAAATCAAGAAAGTAAAGGATATATTGAAGATTGGTTTCACTCCATCAGTTGTTTGCAGCGTCACTCCATATTTCAGCAATTTTTGACACCATATTTTCAAGCGAAGTTGGTCTCTCATACCCTAATATTTATTGACAGACATTTCTCAAATTCGGGTGTGCATACACTTGAGCCATTAATTCTAAAATTTCTCCATTGGAAGTACTCTTATACATAAGTATGCTTTATTTTTCAAGGTAGAATAGGTTAGTGTAGAAAATAGAATAAATAAGTATATAAATAAATTTTGTTATATGTAGAACGAGTTGTGTTTGTTGCAACTTATGAGTATATCAATACTATTTTAATTTAATTGTGTACGTATATGTATTATTTTGGAGAACAAATTTATACAAAATATAATCATTATTTTGGGGGAAAAAAATCTTCTATTAGGGTGTGTGGGCTTGATAAAACCACTAAAATCACAGTCGGTATAGTCATATTTTGAGGAACAAAATTGGAATACTTTCAAAGCCTATTTATATTCTACATATACCTTTATTTATACTTTCTAATCCAATTTGAATCACTCAATTTGGGTTTGAAATGAAAAAGTTATGACCAAAACATTGACAGTATGTCGAGTAGGCAACTCAGGAACACAGTTGGGACAATTTGTTTTTGGAGGCCTAAATCACTAGATTATTGAAATATATTTCAATATTTTATCACCCTATTAATATAGTTTGCAATTCAATTTGAATCACCCAATTTTGATATCATATGAGAAAGTTATGACCAAAATACTGATCGTCTATCCTAAATCAGCACCTTTAAAACTTTGTTTTTCCGACTGTTCCTTAACACATTTGACCCATCCATTCATCATTATTTCAAAAATTATTTCTATAGGATATAGCTACATGAATCTAATTTAATCTCCAATTTGAATTGGTTCAATATGTCATCAAACAAAAATGTTATGCTTAAAATATGAACTATTGGTCTAAGTTGGGAAATCGAAAATGACTCTGTTATACAAGATATTCTAAGTAAATTTGACATAACATATCATGGAATTTTTAAAACCTATTTCAATTGGATATATCTCTATTAATTTGGCTTTGGAATCACACAAATCAGACAAAAAACAAAGAAGCTATGATTAAAATACTATTGGTTAGTATGGTTGGCCACCGTTGTCCCACATGTAATAAATTAACTCTACTTTGTTATTTGTTTTTTAATGGATTTGTTTTACAGAGTAACTACTTGTTACTTTTTTTCATATTTATTGGATTTAGAGAGCCCGATCACCTCTCTTCTTCCATGATTACATGTTTTATTACAGGTAGACGCTCATTTTTTTGCAAGTTCAAGGATAATAAAGGAGGTCAATTTGTTTTTGAACAAGTGATTATTGAAGGCAATGATGATAAAATAATAGATTTTCATCCAAGAATCTATCATAAAATAATAGATTATCATATAATTTTGTTTCTTTCGAGGTGTCATGGAAATTGATCGTAAGATTTTGTTACAAATTATTCCCGTTATTTCTCACCAACAACATGAAGACCTTTTTATTACCTAATGGATTTATAACAGGAGAAATGGAGAATTGATTTCCATTTGAAAATCCAAGTCATTTCCGTGAAAACAAATTTCCATCCATTTACCAATGATAGATTGTTGTTTCTAGAAATAGATTGATATTCCCTTAGGGAACAACATTGTTGTAGTCAAAATCATAGTCGTTACAACTTAAGTTATTTACTTATTTATTTATTGTTTTTCAATAAAATTGTTGTTTCTTTTCTGATTCCTGTTATGTTTCTTTTTCATGTGTTCAAAGTCACAAATTTTGTTCCTTCATCAAAATAAAAGGAACTTCTCAAGTTTCATGATGTTGCTCCATATTTATCCATTTTTTCCTGAGTCTTATCAGTATATGGTTTCCTCAAATCCATTGGGTGTTGTTACTTTGTCACCGCTGTTACTCCCAAAAAATTTCTAAGTGTCGGATGTTGTCACTCCTTGGGTGTTGTTACTCTACTCGTGCTGTTACTTCGTCAGTGTTGTTACTCCATCATTGTTGTTACTCCACCTATGATGTTACTCCACAGTGCTGTTACTCTGCCAGTGCTATTACTCCATCACTGCTATTACTCCGTTGGCATTGTTACTCCATCACTGTTGTTACTCTGTCGGTGCTATTACTCTGCTAGTGTTATTACTCCATTGATGTTGTTACTCCACCGGTGCTATTACTCCACTCATGTTGTTAATATGTCGGTGTTGTTACTCCATCATTGTTGTTACTCCGCCAGTAGGGTTTCTCCCCAGTGCTGTTACTCTGATGGTGTTATTACTCAGCCAATGTTGTTACTCCATCACGACTGTTACTCTGTCGGTGCTGTTACTCCATCACTGCTATTATTCCACCGGTTTTGTTACTCCGCCGGTGTTGTTACTCCACAGTGATGTTACTCTGTTAGTGCTGCTACTTCGCCAATGCTATTACTCTGTCATTGTTGTTACTCCATCACTGCTGTTACTCTACCACTGTTGTTACTCCACCATTGTTGTTACTCCACCAATGCTGTTACTCCACCAATGTTGTTACTCAGCCAATGTGTTACTCCGCTAGTGCTCTTACTCAGTTAATGTTGTTACTCTGCTACAACTGTTACTCTGTCAATGCAGTTACTCTGTTGGTTCTATTACTCAACCAATGTTGTTACTCCGCTGGTGTTGTTACTCTGTCATTGTTGTTACTCCACCAATGTTGTTACTCCCGAAATTTTCTTGAGTACTCGATGTTGTTATTCCTTCAGTGTTGTTACTCTTTCAGTGATGTTACTCCTCCGATGCTGCTACTCCATGGTGAAAATTTTTCTAGGTACCCAGTGTTGTTACTCTACACATGTTGGTACTCCACGAAGGTAAGTTTTTAGGTACACCCCTAATCAACTACTTGTATTTGATTGATGTTTCAATTATGACCGAGGACGGTTATATCTTATTTGGGGGGAGGTGTTGCTTTTGATAGAAAATGTATTATATTTAATATCAATGATGTCATGTCATCATTGTTATTAAAATTTCATGTCAACTCATACATCTCACGATTATTACCAACATAATCCATAACAATCCATAACCCCCACTTATCCACACACATTGGAACTTGAATCATGCATGAGGACATTAACTTGGTGAAGTGGGAAATACATTTAATTGTCTAGGTCCTCTTTGACATAATGATTGGGTAGTCAATTTATCTTTGTTTATCCATAAACATAATTCTATTTTTTAAGGAATAATTATGAAAATATGATTTCATCATTGAAACTTTAAACTTTCCTAATTTGTCAAGTCCCTAATGTTGTAAAATTTATGATGATGACCACAAAATTGTACTTAAATTTTTCCATCACTATCTAATGAATTATTCCTCAAACCCAAATCTTAACAAAGTAAAATATATTTATCAACAGTCATTTGAAGGTTATTAGTATTTGAGAAGCAAAATTACCTGAGTTGAAAATAGTTACTACAAAACATTTTACGCCATCCCTAGCTCTTAAGGAGCTAGCTTGCCTCCCTATCTATTAAGTGATATTTTGTTGATGAACGACAACCATAGTTAAATTTTAAACATAAATAGTTTGTTGGAGGATAGGAGGTCTCATCACGAGCTGACCTACCATGATCATAGATCCTAATACAGTGGCATTACCATTACTGGTCACCAAGTCGGGTAATGGCCTTTAGTCATAAAACTGAAGGACAAGAGGTGTCATCACGAGCCGACTTGTTGACTTTTGTTAGTTCCTATGAATAGCATTGTTATTAACTGGTTAGCAAGCTAGAACAATGATCTTCAGTAGATATCTAAGTAAATTGAAATGCTTTTGTAACTGTGTACTTATTTCTAATAAATGGGACACTGGCATCTCAATGGGTTAAAAACGCATCCCTATCGAGGTTATGGACACCTACTGGCAGCAGTGGCCATGCCTATGGTATAGAAGTTAATTCAATACTATGATCTACTTGGTTACCTTGTTTTCTCAAAACTAACTACTGATAAAGCCACTGCTGCATATATAAGGTTTGCTAGAACTCATGGTTCATGGGGTAATATTCAATGAGTTCTTAGATAATGGTGGTTATAGTTTATATCTATTATTGAGTTATAAATATTTACTTTACATGTTAGGGATGAAACTTTTAGGATATTTCATACTTGACATTTTGTATCATCTAATCTATCATTCATTTATTCTACAAGCTTCATATCTTTAACCAAAGATAGTTGCTTTACCCAATCAATCTCTATTTAATCCTAGATTAACAACACTACTGTTATTTTGGGGAAGGATGAAGAGGCCTAATTCTGATTTTGAATCCTGATGAATTAGTAATTGAGGATACTCATGAGATGTACTATAGAAATCTTGATGACAGAGAAACTAACCAGTTTGGGGGAAGGAAATCCTACTACACTTTTTGATTACTTTCTTTGAGCTTGCATGGCTTCCACCTTTCACATCACTTATACAAGGTCAACCTACATTAGCTTCAAAAAATGTTAATCCATAGATGTCATTCCATGATATTTTGTTGAAAGTAACAATTGAGGTGAAATAGAATGAGTGTTTGATTTATTAAAATCTTAGGAGAATGTCATAATGAAAAATAAAAATGAAAAACCACTGAGCATTATTCACTCATATCTTTCAAACTAGTGTTTCCCCTACTTTATACAAAGGCATTGGGTTGCATGTGGGCATGCAACATATTCCATTTGGGGGAGTGTTGGACTCTTAATTTTTCATTATTATTACCACTTGTTAACATTCATTTCGTCTATTTCCACTATTCTTTTATCACATTATTTACCATAATTTATTATATAATTCCATTTCATAATCATTTATGCTCTTGTGGATAAATAATATCTAATCTCATTTATTTTTAATAATTAATGATTATTATGCATAATTTTGGTTTATTCATTCGCGATAACCTCACTCATGATTTTAGCCTCCAGGATCTCTTCCAAATTGCAGATTTGGTCTTCAACAGATAATTAGATATTTCAAATCAGGAATTCGCTGAAATAAGAAGTGACAGTTTTGTGTTGGACGTTTTGGGAAAATGAAAGTGAATCTCGAAAATCTGAGGCGTGGGTTTTGTTTAGAACATACCAGATCAGTTTCTTGATGAGTGGTTTTCAGAAATTCAATTTGTATTGAGAGAAAATAAAGGTTCTTCGAAGGACATATTTGCAGATTTGCTATTGCGGCCATTTTCCAGAATTGCCCAATTGTAGTAACCAAATTCGACTTGTTCCAACTAAATCATGATGGAGAGATCTCCAAGATCCATCTTCAATATTGAGATCAATTTTTTGCAAGTTTCCTTTGGATTTTTGTATATTTAAAAGAGACAAATCAGAGAGAGAGAGGAGCTAGCTGATGTAAGAATTGAGCCTTGTAACAGTGGGACTGTTGTTAATGAAATTTCCAGCCTTTTGATATTTTTCTCAATATGTGAGTTAAGCATAGAGCTGACCAACGAGTTGGGTCCACTCTTCTGATCAGGTGTTATGCATGTGTCCTTTTTATATATATTGTTTTACTTGTTGTATTTTTTTTTATTGTTGTTACATATTTCCATAGATTGTTGTGAATGCTTTAATTTCCATTACTGTTATAGCGATGCTTTAACGTCTTAGTCATGAACCCTTGGTCAATGTAAGATTGAAACCTTGCTCCTGCATATACCATGCGTGTTACCATGAAAAGTGTACACACCCAGATTGATGAATTAATGTAGGAAATGATATTGAATAATTTGTTCATAGTAGGACACCAACAACGCCTACTTCAACATATTAAGGATAATTATAGGAAAGTTAATTTTCTGTTTTTCCTCTATAAATGTTTGTTGAAGATGTCAACTATGGTTTAGAAGTGTCATGGAAACAAACAAAGACTCATTTATCACCATTGTATTAGTAAAACTACTTATTCTCAATGAATTAAACAAATCAAGTAAAACCCGAAATGATTTCTTACAAAGAAATGAGTTCAAGGTTGAAGAAACAGTACATGAAAGTTAGAAAATGTAAAGTGGTAGCAATTACAACTTATTGTATTTAACCTTTATACTTTCTTGTGAATATTGGTTATCTTATTTAATTTCTTAAGTTAGATTTTATCATCAAACAATACAAAGAAACAGAAGAGGACATAGATATAGGCTCTCAGCTAGGTAAAAACCCCTCCAAGGGGAAAATCCAAAAACTCTTTTCTTCTTAGAATCTGCTTCAAATGAGATACAAAGACCCAATCCCTAGATAACTCCTTCACTCTAGTACCATGATGACCCTTCCTCAAGTCCTTTCTTGCTTCTTGCTTGCAACTTCACCCTACCAACAGAAGCACGACTACTTGAAGTGCAACTTGGACTTCCTAGCTACTGCTACTTGATCGACAACTTCGATCCAACTTCTTTGTTCCTAAATATCATTGGACACCCTAATACAACCTCCTCTAAGACATATAGAGATACATCTCTCCCAAGTTGAATGAGGTATAAACAAGGATTTTCCCTCTTCGAGCTATAGATTTTTCACTTCGTCCCCCTGCAACTCGATCCTGCAATTTTGGCCTCCTACTACAGCTTAAAAACCCTATAATCTCACACATGTGTGAGATATAGAGCCCAAGGACAAGATATGTGGGTTTCCCATCTTCTTCCAAACCTTCTCTCTCATTTTATGTTCCTTCGGAGATACAAATCAAACACTTCTTTGATTATTGAACTTGTGAGAGAGTGTTTTCACAAATGAAATCGAACTGCTCTTTATATATCCTTCTCAAGGGGTCAAATTCCTTCCTTTAGGCCAAATTGAAGATCCTAGGATTGATTTGTACTCTTGGAGCTTCTTGGACATTCTAGACTAAAAGATAATTCTTTATAGAATTACAATTTTCCTGAAAGGGTCTTATAAACATGATGTTGACTCGATTGACTCATGAAAATAAATCCTAATACCTAACAAAACCTAGAAGCACGAATACCATTCTTTTATATAGAATACCATCAATAATAAGCATGAAACCCATGCTTTAATAAAAGAAATTATTTCTTCCTTTCTTGTTCATTACATAGGATACATATTGAAATGAGTACAAAAATTATGAAGACCGAAGCTAGTTACATTTTAAACAATCACTCTTAACTAGGGAGGTATTCATAATTGTACAACTATTTCAACATCATATCTCAAAATTGAGATTTGTCAAGAAGATTTCAATTGATAAGCCATATTCTAAGCATCATCACTATTACGACCAACACCATTCCTAAGGCCTAACTGGACAAGATTTCCTATGTTCAAGAGAATTATGATTTGAGTCTTTATATGTGATACCACACAACCTCTATAAGATACATACCCCATTGAGATGTCTACACGGTATTTTATTTTTGGCTATTCTTATCATGGATCTTTATAACTAAGTCATGAAAAGACGTTAGTCCTCTTCAACCACCCTTCTCTTGGATTATTTTCCCTTCCTCAAAAATTTTTGGTCCCCGAGACTCCTACCTCTATTGGATTCAAATTCACAAGGAGTATCGGTCCCCATTCCTTTCTTGGAAATCACAGATTCTTATCAAATCATCCATCATTGTTCCTTCACCACCGAAAGACGAGAATGAACATGTCATATGAAATATAATTCCCTCTCAAACCAAAGAGTGCATTCCTATTCTCCTCCAATATCGAGAATAAATTTTTGCTCCTATTTAAGGAGGCTCCTTTTAATCCATCTCAAAACTAGAGGATATTTCAAAAATCCTTTCTATCTGAGAATCCAACATCTCAATCCTTATTGTCTTCAAAATAGTACCAACTTCAATTTCTTCATAGTTACATGGCTCCCTATTTTCTTTGAATCTCATGCATGGAGCCTGCTTCTTTTTGAGGTATCATGGAACCATTTCCACTCTTCATTCATGTGATAGGATCTAGGCCATCTCTCTTTCTCATCACTTTGTTGTTCAATAATGAATCATTTGTATTGGACCTTCTCGATCTTCAATATGATTGTGAAATTTATCTTCCTTTACCTTTAGGTTATCTTCTCATATAACTAACCTTTCAATCCCAAGATGGACTCAACTTGAATTTATCATTTCCAGGTACTAAATATTGATTTTCCCTCAATTTCATACAATGGACCTTGCATCAACTGTCATCATGTATTCCCGCAACATCCTTTTCTCAGTAGCCAATAATAAAATGTTAGCCAGATAACCAAACCATAAATTAAAGATACTTACCTCATCATGGTGACCTTCTCATCCGATCAACATCCTCATTGACCATCTCCACTTGATATTTCCTTCTTGCATCAGAGTGTCGAAGGATCAAACCTGATTACCAAGTTACAAATTTTATTATTTCGGAGCTCATACTAGATATTAATCAATATCAAATATATATTATAGAAAAATTACTAATATTTCATACATTATTTAGTAACCCAAACTCTATTCTTTTCCAGTATCATAAATAGTTAAGCATAATTTTTCTAACCAACTTTATTCCACAAATTATCATACATGAATCTTATCCATATATTCCCATGTTTTCGACAAATCATCTAGCTATCCATATATTTCACAAAGAGTTTGTATCCTAACCCGTTGTAACCCTTCATCTCTTTTTACCATCATGTTTCCACATTACATAAAGTACATAGTATTACTGTGATTATGTTCTTACCAAGGAATTTTAAAGATGAAGGTACTTCTTGAATCATAAGTAAAATGACAACCTCTAATGCAATGTTAGATAATATTTTGATGATAAATATCCAAAATGGTCTAACATTATATTCTAGATGATTTTAACTAAGTAACGTAATAAATTCCAAACATGTTATATGCTTCTATCCTATGATGCTTATGAAAAACATATCACGTAAAGAGAAATCATAAAGAAACTACAGTCAATAAACCTTATTTCAGTAGTAAAGATCCTTCTCTTCATGCTTCCTTTCCTTCTTCTCAAGTTCTTCCACTGCTTCAACTACATGATTTTCACTTATATTCTTTCTCTTATTGTTATGTTGATTTGGACAATCCCTCTTGTAATGTCCAAACTCTTCAAATTTCAAGCACTATACCTTAGACATATCTTTATTCTTGTACTTTCTAAACATTCCGTTTTTCGTCTTCTTGACTGGAGAAAGAAAGAATTGATTTTTCTCATCTAATCCAATTCCATCCATGACCTCGATCCTTGATTCTTCGAGTATGCATTGTGACAAAAAATAATCGAAGGGAGTTTAATATTTCTTGTTGTAGATCACACTTGTTGGAAAGTTCCTCCATTCTAGTGGCAATGCATTTAGAACATATAGAGTCACCTCAGAATCAATGATTAGTTCCCTGAATCCTTGGAAATTGTATATTAACTAAGGGACTCTCATGAGGAAGAATGACATATCCTCATCCTTTGATTTTTTCATTTTATATAACCTGTTCCTTAAAGACATCTTTTTTCCTGATGTACTTACAAATTACAAGTTCACTAGCTTGTCATATAATGCCTTAGAATGATTCAAGCTTTCCATAAAAGGAACAAGAGAATCCTTGATTCATTCCACTACAATCCTATGAGCTATTACTTCCCCTTTCTTATACCTTTACATTTCTTGTTACATCTTAATATGTGAGTATTAAGTCAGTGATTTTATTCCATGCAAAATAGTTTGAAGCCCCAATGGGATTATTCCTCTCCTTACAAAAATAACATACATGACTTCAGGATTCAACCATTATGAAATATTGTGATACGTACTTAAATATTATCTCCAACCTCCTTGATGTCTTCAAGACATTCGAAGAGTTCTTGATGATGTGCTTGAAAGATATTCCCTAGGATTCCTTCCAAGATTTATGCCCCACAAATAGATTCCATTTTTAGAAGATAAATACCTTCCTTGCGATATGAATGTGTCTTTTATGTTCTTCAATGTAGAAACCCTAAAGTAGAATGATCTTCTATGAATGACATTTTAACTATATTCCTTCAAGAGACAATATTCTTCTTTTATGCCTTAAGAGCTACCTATCCCTTTATCAACAATTATCTCTTGTGTCCTTTTGGCTGCATTCCTTTCTCACCATAGATCTTATAGCATGTTAGAAAATATAAGGTGGAAACAAATATAACTTATTTTATTTAACCTTGATACTTGATTGAGAATCTTAGTTATCCTCTTTAAGTTCCTTAGTTATATCTGTTCATCTAACAATATCAAGAAACAAAAGAGGATACAGATATAGGATCTTAGCCAGGGAAAAATGCCTCTTTGGGGAAAATAAAAAAAACCATTCTCTTCTTAGAATCTGCTTCAAATGAGACACAAAGACCCAATCCCTAGACCAATTCCTTCTCCCTAGTACGAAGTCATCTCTTCCTCAAGTCCTTTCTTTCTTCTTCCTTGTAACTTCATCCTGCTAGCAGTTGCACAACTACTTGACCTAAAACTGTGACTTCCCAGCTACCACTACTCAACCTATGACTTTATCCCATCTTCTTTGTTCCTACATCATCTTGGAAACCCTAATAAAGCCTCCTTTTGAGACCTTATTAAGGCAAGACAGGTCTCCGAAGGTCAATGAGGTCTGAAAAAGGGTTTTCCCTCTTCCATCTATAGATTATGCACTTTGTCCCCCTACAACTTGATCCTATGATTTTGGATTACTATTGGAGCTTAAAATCCTTAGAATTTTTCACGTGTGATAGAGATAGAGCCCAAAGGCAAGATATTTTTGTGTTTGGTCTCCTTTGAGACCTTCGCTCTCCTTTTTTTCTCCTTGCTAACTATAGATCAAATTCTTTCTTGATCATGAAACTTGTGAGAGAATATTTTTCCAAATGAAGTTGAATTTCTCTTTATATAGTCTTCTCAAGGGGTTAAATTTCCTCTTATTGGCCAACTTGAGGATCTGAGGGCTAACTTATACTCTTGGAGATTCCCAAACCTTCTAGACTCATTTTTCCTTTTTTTTACAATTACAAATTGCCCTGAAGTGTCTTATAAACTTGATGTTGACTACATTGACTAATGATAATAAATCCTAATACCTTAAATCCCCTAGAAGCACGAAGAGCATGCATTTACCGAGAAGACCATCAATAATAAGCATGAGACCCATGCTTTAATGAAAATAATTTTCTTTCCTCTTTTCTTGTTTTTTCATAGGATACATATTGAAATGAGTTCAACAGTTATGAAGACCAAAACTAGTTACATTTTAAATGATGAACACCCTAATGCAATAGAATTAGGTAATGAAGAAGAGTGGGTTGAGGAAACCACCCCTTGAAACTCTAGCAAACCCTTCAACTCAAGTGTAAGAAAATGTGGAACCTAAGTAGGGTCCTGAAATCCAATAGAAACATGAAAAAAATTAGGAATATGAGGAGGGAGAGACATAATTACAATAGGAAAAGGAATCCCCACCTTCTATAGAAATTTTTGGCTCAAATTCTTTGGGAAACAGGGGAAAACTAGTTTTAAAGTGGCATCAACAACATGTAACAAGTTAAACAGGGTAATAAAATAATTATTGAGAGACACCTATGGAGAGAGCTACATTATTATTAAACCAAAAAAACCTCCTAAAGGACCTAAAACCGAATATCATAGATTCTATGAGGAAGCACTAGAAGAGGTGCTTCTTGAACAATCTCAGGAAATTCAAAAAGAACATGGGATTTATATTGAAGACATGGTTACACTAAGGAGGTGTACACTGAACAAAGATCTCCATTTTAGTAGGAGGTCTACACTCAACAAAGCCAACCATTTTAGTAATAACATGAAGCCTATGAAGAACAATCACCTCAAAAGGAAACTCAAGAGGAAATTGACCCTAAGGATTAGAAAATCAACATTCAATTGGCCAAATTGAAGAAAAAAAACAAAATGATCAAAATATTGAAGAATTGTGTGAGGTAGAAATGGTGAATGAGGTAGTAAGATTATAAATTGAAAGATAGAAGGATCAATACAACAATAATAAGGAGAAGCATAGGTCAATTAAATAAAATTATATAGATATGTATGATGAAAATATCAACAACATAAAAATAAACAAACGGTTAATGTTGATGATCAAAGGCTCAAAGGAAAAGTTGAGGGACAAAACTGAACCTTAAAACACAAATTTGAACCTCCTCATTCAAGTAGAAGGGTTTGTATAAGGAAACATGTTTGCAATTTTCACCTTCTTTTGATAGACAGTGAGAAGAAAAATTGATTTTTTTTTCATATTGTTCATGCAAAAAGATAAGTCCAGGAGAGATGTTGGGTCTAAGTTTTGATATCCTTGGCCACTTTGTAAAAGGATAAAATTGCAGTTAAAATTCTTTTCTTGAAATGATATATGTTTTTTAACACACATAGATTTATAAAATGCATTTATTTCATTTACTATTGGTAAAACAGTGAATTATAGGAATTGCTATAATAATAGGAATTTAATAATTATAAAATTGTTGTAATTTTTCCAAGTTTTGTGGAGGTCCACATGAACTAATACGATCCTGACACATAGAGAATGATCAACATGTTCATTTAATGGAAGAATATGCCTTTGAACTTTTCATCATTGCTTGAAAACCTTGAGTCAAAGGTTGGTCAATGCAGCATATCTAATCAAAAAATGTTGTAAGACATTTAGAAAAGTTGCTTGAGTCTTCTCCATTAGCTAGAAATCTGTCAGGTGTGGAATTTAGCATACAAGTCATAACAGATCAAGGAGACTATGCAATATCACTATTTTTCTTGTGTAATTGTTTTATTTTTAGCTTTAAACACTAAAATTACCCAGTTTTTGGGAATGTCAGTTTAAAATTGTTGTTTCTATATAAAAGTCGGTCTACAATGAAGATATAGGTTAGAGAGATTTATGTCATAATTATCACCAATAAAAGAAGTAAAACTTTTGTATTAAGCTTCCTATTTTAGTTAATTTAAGATGGATTTCTTTTATATGGTGCAAAAGTTGATATAGATTTTGAGTATTTCATTAGCAACATAAAGCCCCTAGTATGTGTTGCATATCTTTTGTTATGTATTTTACTAGTTCTTATATATTTTGAATGGATTTTGTTAATGAGTTTTGTTATATAATACAAAATTGTTTATATATTGTTTTCTTGTAAATACATGAATTTTCCATAATTCTTGTTGTGCTTTCCTGTAGTCATCCTATAATCACATAGAATTCCTATAAATGTGTGCTCCATTTTCCTGTAATAACCTAGTTTGATAACAAAACATAGACATGGAGTAAGATTTAGTTAGATTTGTGTCCCTGAATAGTATTTACTATGTTTTAGCTTTAAATCATTAGAATTAGTTAAGTTCTATGTGTTTAAAATAGTGATCAAAGTAATGAATTGGTGAATTTTTCATTTGAATTAAATTGTATTTAAGTAAATTTTCTTTAAAAACATGGAAAGTTGATTTCACTTAGAATTCTCTTCTATTACACTCTTAAATAATTTTTGATTTGAAAATTACTCTTTCAAAAAGAGCATATGGTGAGAAAATATGATGCATCTGTCTGAATCTTCAATCTTGTTTCAACAAGGTTAGAAATTGAATTTAGAAGTATGGAAACCATTTTAAGTTGAAATCAACTTTGAGATATACCTTTTTTTTTTGTGCTTCACGAACACCCTAGTCAACGGGTGGCACTACGTCCACAGAAAAATGTGGGTTGATCAACCCCGAAGGGAATCTAGCCCCACGGCCCACCAGCTAGGCCTAACCCCAAGGGCTTCGAGGAGAATGGACCTTGTGACCTCCCGATGGTGAGGCACTGATTTTGACCAACTAAGCTAACCCTTGGGGCTACTCTGAGATATACCTTTAGTTGGTTTATCCTTGAATTTTGAATAGGAAAGTAGTTAAGTAGTGAGTTTACACATATTTTGTTTCACTTCATAGTTTACATAACTCTGTTTGACAAAATAAATATTAAATCATTTACTCAACTTTATGACTTGACACCAATAACATGATTTCATTCACTAAACTAGAGAATGAGCTATAATTTGCCAAAAGAATGGATTTCTCTAGAATTCGTATTAGAGGAGACTTGTAATAAGTTATTGGTCTCGATTAAAAACTCATTAATGGCTTCCCCATTTCAAAACTTGTTAGAAGTTGGCAATTAGAAATTTTGGTATCATTCCTACAAGACTTGATTCTCTCCTTCCCATATGTAACTACATCCCACACTCATAGGAAAAGGAGCAAAGAGGTTGATTGGATTGCCAATTGGGGTAATCAGGAGAAAATTTGGGAATTAGCCTCTTTGTGGTCTCCACTAATGAGTGAGAGTTATTGCAATAAATTCTCAAGTATCCTGAAAATGATAAGGCCTCCACAATGCAGGTGAAAAATGATGATATGGAAGGGATGAAGGAGGCCCCACTATCGACTTCCACTTTGAAAGGAGATTAATAAGGCATGGAGCACATGCCTTGTGTTGTATGAATGCAATGATCCTTCTAGAGATGCGAGGGAAAATATATAGTACTGTATAAATTGCATCGTGACATCGCAAAATCTTGGGCATAAGAGTGAAGGTGACAAGTGTAGTTCATATTTTTCTTACACAGGGAGGCATTACGTCAATTCCATTCCTTTCTCCTCAAGTTGTGATCATTTGGAAAGGAATTAAGGCAACTTCCTCTGGTGACGGGAAATTTATTTCACTAGTGAATATCAAATGAATTTGGGATTAGGGAAAGAGGAGCTACCCCTAATCTGTCTTCTATGTACTCAGGGTTTTTCCAGGGTCACAGAGGTGGGGCATGTGATTGGGAGTAACAAACTCGAGTAACATGGTGGTCTTCAATCCTTAGGTAAATTTTTCGAGACTAGTAATTTGTTTGGTTTTCATTGTTTTAATTGTGAGTTCACCTCCATTTTTCTTGCTTTTGTTGGTAAAATATTGGGTACAGTAGAAAATTTTGGTGGTATATTATAGTTATTAATATTTCTTATTTTGGGTTAGTGCCTTGATTATTTTTCCAAAGCATAATTTCAGGGGATTTGAGGTTGAATTAGCCTTTGGTATTTTCTTTCTATTTCCTGGAAATATGAAACATCTACATAAGGATGTATATCTTCCCTCATCTGTATGTAATAATGGGAACACTATGGGATAGTGGGAGGTCGTTCAAAGGTATTTTCTTCTTAATGAGATGCTTTATACACTAGATCTAGGATGAATTCATGTCTGTTGCGATGGAAGGTCGAAGGGGGTAAAAATCTTGGAGTGAGTGTGAGAGGAGGTCACTAGTGGATAGGCCAAGGGATGAGATTTGGTTCTCACAAGTTAATTGGTAATGGGTGGACTTTCTACTTGAAGTGCTTAGGCGATAATGTGTTTTAGATGGACACCAGAGTCAAAGGAATTTGGAGGGACTGGATTCTTTAGGGGCGTGCTTTAGATAATTTGTGTGTGTTTTCTAATATTGTCTCCCTGCATTGCCAATTTGGTAGGGTTTGTTGGGGTGTACAACCAAGTGGCCAAAGGAAATATCACCACCTAGAAAATGGATATTTGTTGGAAGCGATACAATGGAATATAGTGCAATCCCCTAGCATAATTGAACTTCTACCTCCATTTGATTTCCTGGATAACTGTCTTCATAACCCTTTAATCATAGACCATCTTGGACATGATTTGCATAATGAGAGGAATGCAGAAATTGGTTTCATGAATGACTTGCAAATCAACTAATGGCATATGCAGGATCTATTGACCACTCTTTAGTGTGGAAAAAGGAGGATCTACAAAAAATTTAGAGTGGTTGGGAGGCTGATTATAACATATGTAAAGACATGAATTGTGTACCTAGTCCTCGTCCATCACCAGGCAACAATTCAGATAACCCAGCTTTGGTAAAATCCTTTGTCCATGGATGATTTTTTTTGTATTCAGACCTTAGGGGTTTTTTGGTTTTATTGGGCTATTTTCATGTGGTATTCTAGTTTCTCTTGAATTTTGTTAGTGTTGTTTTTCTACTCTTATATGTCCAACAAATCCATGAGGAGTGAGGTCAAAAAACATTTTTCTAACTACTTTCCTAGATCCGCTTTTGATTTGAATTAATAGAAACTTTTGTCTATATAAAAATTTTGTTGTTAAAATATATATATATATATATATATATATATATATATATATATATATATTATATATGATATATACACTTTTTTCCAATAAATAATATACACACACATTAAAGTAATTAACATATCTCTATTTATGTTAATATGGTAAAATATTTTTCTCTTCTCAAACTCATGTCCATAACTTTGGTAGTTAATTAAATTTTCTTTTTATTTTATTTTAATTATTTTAGCAATAACATATATGTAAATTCATGTCCCTGACTTTAATAGTTAATCAAATTTTCCTCTTATTTTATTTTAATTATTTTAACAATAACACATATGTAGTTCATAACCCTTATTGTAAAAAAATCAATATTAACAAAAGCAGGATTAACGAAAGTAGTATTTGTACCTATTTAGGAGGCTCATCAGTATGCATAACTGACATTGAAATATTTTATTCAACATGAAATTCAATTAATTATTTATGTTCTAGACTTGGTCTCTATACAACCAAACTTCATCTCAGAGCTTCAAACTACATAAAATTCAGTAAGAGGAAGAGATAGTGCATGTTTTACATATAGTTCCAACCCCTTTTAATTTCATATAGACCTTAGGCTGACAATTAATATTGAGACCCTTGGGAGTTGTAACATTGTTGCTATCATATTAAGGGCCATCACTTTTTGGCACCATTGCGAGGAAGGTTTCAAAGTATGTATTTCATTTTTCCTTAGTTTATCTTCTCTTCCTTTTATTTCATGTCCTACAAAAAGAAAAAAACTACATATTAGCATTTTTGTTTTCAAAAACTTATAGAAACATGAATTTTTTTTTTATTTCTTTTATGCCTCAAATAGTTAAGGACATAATAGGAAAATACTTACCAAAAACCCCCACTTATATTAGCATCCAACTCCTTTTCACATACTATGAGCCTCCTGCCCTATCCACAAGGATCATTGAGGCTCTTTTTGGTGAGAAAAAGAGGTTTTATGAGGATTTTGTAGAGAGATAAATACCTTCACTTCCCAAAAATACCATGTCTAAAGATAGAAAACCAAAAGTATTCACATTTCCCATTATAGTAACATATGGAGAAGCTAAAATGAAAATAATTATTCCATCTACCCTAACACACTTTTATGGTCTGAATTCAAATCATATGTGACACTTTCATGTTTGAATTTACTATCGCATGAAATAATTATGATTATACAACTAACGAGTAAAAGCTCAAATTATTCCCTTCTAATCTTGACAGTGTATCCCTTCGAAGATTCATTAGCCTAGAAGGAGACAACATAAACACATGTGAACGAATGCAACAAAACCCTCACCAAAATGTACCAATATTATTGTAGAGTAAGGGATATTATAGAAAATATATTTAGAATGTTCCAAGGGGAAAATGATGTTCTGGAAGATTTTGAGGAAAGATTTCAATTGATTTATGAAAGGGTGCAAAATTGCACCCTAGACCTAGACTCTTTGAAGTTATTCCTACTAAAAGGAGTCAATGAAGAACTGATTGAAACGCTCAACCTATTGGTGAATGGAAACATATATCAGCTCAGTTATGGTTATATCAAAATAGTATTTAAAAATCATTCAAGTGCTACTAGAAAAAGCAGTAGAACAAACAAAGGTTTGGTAAACCCCTCTTCCTCCTTGATCACTAGAAATGAGATAGGAATTATGCTAGAGGTTATGAAGACTGATACCTTACATATATTTTCCATGCATATGTACACCCCGTAGATCAAAAGAAAATAAGAGGAAGAAAAGACATTAGCCATATTCTATCCTCATTGCACACTGAAAGGAATCCTATGAATGATTATCCTTTCAATGTCATAGAAACATATTCTATATGTGAGGAAAATAATTTGTTTCCATTATTTCTAGGTTTGAATGGTATACACTAGGGAGGAGAATGTAGCATGGAGCAGCTTTGATTTTTCAACCAAAAGAGGCCACAAGCCCCTAACAAGTAACAACAAGGTATGAACTTCCCCTATACTTGCAATACTAGTTACAATTCTTATTAACCTCGGTGTCCTTCTAACCCTTCACCTTGGCCCATTCCCACTACTTGGCCATATCCTCCTCAAAATGTTACTCCTCCCTTTTATCCATACCCTACTCAACCACCTCAATGTGGTAATCCATCACCATTATGGAGGCCTCAAGTAGCTCAACCACCTACCCTAACGCATTTTCCTCAACAATATCAAGCACCCAAAAAAATCCCTCCAAAGAAACCAGAAATACCTTCCCAGCCAAATATGAGTCCCAATAATTAACAAACTTAACCAGTTAATAGTGAAACTACTTACCAAAATTATGATGTA
This sequence comes from Pinus taeda, assembly GCA_000404065.3. Classification (NCBI taxonomy): domain Eukaryota; kingdom Viridiplantae; phylum Streptophyta; class Pinopsida; order Pinales; family Pinaceae; genus Pinus; species Pinus taeda. Next base: position 98,917 of record APFE030576022.1, on the reverse strand, counting down.
GAAATAAAATAAATCAACCTTGGGCTTGGGAAGGTCCTTCCAATTGTTCATCCACCTCCTTCAACATAAAATATCGAGGAAGAAAAGGAAGAACTTGTACCTACAATCACCCAACCAAAACCTCCTTATCTTGAAAGGTTTACAACCCACAAAGAACACACCCCAACAAAAGCTGAATTTTTGGGAATCATGAAAAATATTGTGTGTTAAGACCCTTGTCCCTCAAGCTATCAAATATGTTCCCATCTATAGAAATTTCATTAAGGTGAAATGTCTTAGAAGACATGGGAGTAAGAAAATAGATGTTGTTACTATTGATGTCATAGGTAACCTAACTAATAAGATACTTAAAAGACTAATAATCAGCAAACACTTTGATCTTAGGAGCTCAATAGTAGATGTGCACATCAATGACATTGTAATTCCAAACACTCTCATTGATCTAGTAGTTGTGATGAACATCATGACGAAGGAAACCATGCTCAAATTTAACCTCAAGGTATCTCTAAGGAAGGCCCTTAATATGCTACAACTTGTTCATAGATCCACAATAGTGCAGGAAGGTATCATAAAGGATGTAATGGTATTTACTATTTCTTTGGAGTATCTGACCGATTTCCTTATCCTTCATGCTAATTTCAATTTCAATGGCTAACCACTCATCTCAAAAATGCCTTGATTATCCAATATTTATGCACACACCAACTGTAGGGTTGGGATCACGACCATAACCAATGGAAACTAAATAAAAAGACATGTATTATACCCAACATCTCAACCCCTTGCTCAGGATCACTTTCAGACATGGGTAGACAAAGAACAAGAAGAAGACGAATATTTCCTCTTATCATACTACCTTGTATGTACATTATAAACCACCATTAGTAGTAGGAAAATTGATGAAGATAATATGATTGATACATTTATGAAAACATAATACCATGATTCCATGAATATTAGTGGCATTAAAGAAGATTCATTTATAGGGTAGCCTAGCTATTCTTAAGACACATCATGGTAAGAATTGCTAACTACTAGTTCTTAGCATAATAATGTTAAAATTATAAAAATCAGACCCTCTAAAACCTTGAAAATTAGACCCTTTCTCTTACCTGATCAAGAAAACCAACTGCTCACTATCTTAAAATAGAATGTTAGTGCATAAACCTATTTTCCATCTACAAAGGTAAACGAAACTTGCATTGAAAGGTATTGTTAAAGATGAATTGCATAAATTTTTTGGTGTGGGAGTCATCTATCCAATGTCAGGTAATGAATGGTTGTCTCCCATATTCATTATCTTAAGAAAAAATTCAAATGGAGAATCTTTTTTTACTACAAAGAACACAACAAAACGTCTAGGAAAAATATTTTTTTTTCCTTTCCTTTTATTGACCAATTCCTTGATGTCCTAGTTGGGAAAAAAATATTCTCCATTTTGCATGGATTCAGTGGGTCCAACCAAATCCATATGATTCCTGAGGATCGGGACAAGAGTACCTTCATATGTCCATGGGGGAATTTTTCTTATAGATTTATTACATTTGGCTTGTGTAATACTCCTGCCACCTTCCAAAGGGTGGTGCTAAGCATATTATTTGATCTTATACATGATTTAGTGGAAATATAGAGGGATGATTTTACACCCTATGTGGATGATTTCCAAGAGGCTCTCTCAAACCTAACAAAAGTATTACAAAGGTGTAAAGATATGAACCTCTTGTTGAGCCATTAGAAATTCATATTTTTTATGAATGAGTGGATTGTCTTAGGGAATTTCCTCTCTTCAAAAGGAATTCACGTGCACCCTAAAAATATAGGCATCATAGAAATGACCATGTTCCTAAAAAAAAGAATATGTTAGAATTCCTGTATGCCTTGCTAGATATTATAGAAGGTTCATAATTTTTTTAGCAAAATTGCTTCTCCTCTATATTATTAGTGACAAATGATGTCAAGATTTGTTAGACATGTATATGTAAAGAAGTATTTGAGGTATTTAAAGAAAATTCCATGAAAACGCATGTCCTTAGAGGCTGAATTGGACGCTACCTTTCCATATCCATACAATTGTATTAGGTAAGGTTATTGACTCAACTCTAGGACAACTAGCAAAGGTAAACTACCCTATGCAATTTATTTTATTCAAAAAAATATGTCGAATGTTGATATCAACTACATCATGACTATAAAAGAATTTATTGCCATTGTTTATTCTTTAAGAAAATTCAAAACATTTCATAACTAGTTATAAAGTCTTCATGGACATTGACCATGCAATAATTAAATACTTAATAAATAAACCTAATGTGAATGCTCACATAATTAGGTGGTTATTCTTGCTCATAAAATTTGCTTGACTATTTTGACAAACCTGCATAGGAGAATGTTGATTCAGATTTTCTATGAACACTAACTTTCTTTGGACATGAAGAAGTGGTAGATGACTAGCTCTCTAATGAGAATCTCTTATCCACATCACTCTTTCCTCTATGGTTTTCCAACATTTCCAATTTTCTAGTCATTTGCCAATTCCCTCCTCACCTATCTCAGAAGGAGGAAAGAAAGATTTTCAAAAGGAGTGCCTCTGATATTTGGATGGGGGAATCCTCTTCCCCAAATTAAATTTTGAGAAGATGTGTGAGGGAAGATGAATATTGTGACATCTTCTCAACTTGCAGTTTCCAATGATCGAACCTATATTTGATACCCTATATGTAATTAGTTTAATATTGTTTTCTTTATTAATATAAAATAATTATACTTGTTAAAAGAACAATTTAATTATGTAAATATTATGATTAAATAAGTAAATAAAAATAGTTTTAATAATTTCCTAGTAAATAACATGTGAAAAAAAAACACTCTATATTGTAAATAAATTGTTTGGTGTAGGGTTAATCCATAATTTGAAAAAAAATATTTTTGCTTAGTTATTATACTTATAATATCATGGAAAAACATTGGACAAGATGAAAAACTAGCCACCAATATTTATGGAACTAGTTTTCAAGTGTAGGGAAAAAAGATAATTTTACTAATCATAAATAAGAGATATAAGGGATAATTTCTTCTATAGCAAAACCTAGAGATGGTGTTAGAAACAATTATGAAGAATCGAAAGTGAGGAAAAGAAAAATGGAAATCAAGGTGTAGAAGTCTACCTAACTATTTTTAGAGCATAGAAGTGAGTTGCAGGGACGCTGACACTAGAAAGGAGGTATTCATGCTACTAAAAATTGTGATCAAGAGGAACATGGAACATGGAGGTGTTCATGCTACTAAAAATTGTGATCAGGAGGAACATGGAACACTACTAAATATTGTAATCAGAAGGAACATGGAACCGTATCTTCAGATAAATTTTATTTTATTTTTACATTAAAAAAAAATCTAAATCTTTTAGAATTCTTTTAAATCTAAATCTTTAGAATTCTTTTTCAATAGTTTTATAAATGAGGTTATAGTTTATTAAAATTTGGTTCAAATTTATATACAAATCACTTTTTCTATAATATATATTATATAACGATATTTACACCACAAGAATACATTTATAGAACAAATTAGAAAACGTATAAGTATAAATAATTTTAATATATATAATAAATAGAGAAATAAAATGTATTTTTTCTTCGATTTAAACTATATATATATATAATTCTAAACTGAAGAAAGAGAATTGTTTGTAATATTAGTTGTAATTAATGCATTAATATGAAAAATAAATAAATATATTTAGGACAGAATAATTTTAAACATATGCATATTGGTATATACTAGACAATCATCTATCAATCTATACCTTCAATAATAATTTGTTAACAAAAGTGATACATTCAACCATATTTAGTTAACAAAAGTGATACATTCAACAATATTTAGTTAAGAAAGAAATTTGTGGAATGTTACAACGAACTTCTTAGAATTGGAAAAAAAAAGGAGATTTTGTAATTTAATGATTTATTTATACAATCTTGTAATGCATTCACAATCATAATTTATGATGGGAATGGGATAATAGAATGTACAAAAAAAAGTTAAAAGTTCCCCTAGGCAAGAGAATGAAAAGGGCCATCCTAGTAATAGCGATGAAACAGGGTATGAACTTGATAATTTAGAAAAGAGTTACTGCACTAGAGAAGAGGGAAAATCAAAATGTAAGTATACAACATTTTTTTGATTAATGTGTTTAATATAAACATTTTCTTGATTAATGTGTTTAATATATGTTTACAATTTGTTAGAATTATAAATTTCAGATATTTAGTCTATATAACATAATTAAGTTACAAATTATTGGAGGAAATTAATTTATTTTTACATTTCAAAATATTAATTTAAATAATATAAAATAGTAATTTCAATAAAATTATCTATTATCATATATAATGAAAAATGTTTAGATTTTATGTTATTATATTAATAACATTACCACACTCACTTAATCATTTTGCAAAATAGTTTATATATAGATAGATATATATGATAATTAACCTATCTTTATTCATATTAATATGATAAAATATTTTTCTCTTCTTACATTTAAAAATAAAATTAAAATTAAAAGAAACTATTTCTTAAAAAAGGTAAAATTACACAAAGTGCAAGAGGATCGAATTTAACATATAACATTATGCCAAATTGCAAGACGATACAATTTAACATAGAAGCTCAAAAAGATTCATAAAGATAAATGTTTTGGAACACTTACTTTTATTAATAGTTAAGGATCAAGAGTTAACATCACATATATTGTTTTTAACATATCTATGGTCGGTGGTTCAAAGAGAAACACTAAGATCAACGAGTACAACACTCTTTTAGAGATAGCTAAAAGGGAAAGGGGAATGAATCTCATGTTGTTTCAAACCCTAAAGATTATGAGCGGAGCTTCTCTTTTTTTTTATACTAATTTTTTTTTAATGATTATTTAATAAATTAATATAAATTTTTATACGATAAATTGTTAAATAATAAAAAAAATAAATATTTTAAGAATTAAAATACTGAGATGAATTATATTTTGTTTTAAATGTAAACCAATTTTAATGAATGATTAATATGGAAGACTGATCTCAAACATTATAAATCTAAAAGGCCTAAATCTAACTAAAAATGAATTACAATTACTAACCTAATAAATATTAAATAATATACATAATTATATAGCTATGATTAAAATGACTCCATGAAAACTATCACTACAAATTAAAAATGACTCCATGAAAACCTATCATACAAAAGAAAATATATGTTATAAAGATATATTTTATTATCAACTTATTTAGAGAGAAAAACACCTCCAAACAAATTGATTTCAAACAAGTTGATATCTTTCCAAGTTGATATATAATCGTGAATTAAGATATTTCCAAAACCAAACCCACTTGTATAGATAGATAGACTTAAAAAAAAAACCTAAATGGGAAGACTCTCTTACAGAATAACAATAAATATCAAAAATAACAATATTATAAAACGCACGTTATTCTTGAAAATCAAAATAAAATATAAATATATAACCATAAAAAAAATTAACAAATATATAACTTTCAAAGAAAACTCTTACATTTTTATTATGATGTTTTATTTTTATGGTGAATTATCACAAAGTTCTTACATTTTCAATATCATGTTTGAATTTTACCATTAATCATCATAATATTACAAAACAATATTACAAATTATACCCGATTGGTATATGGATTTATGTTAGATATTTTTATCTTTTTAAAAATGAAATATTTATTATAACTTAATTTGATATTGATTATGGGTTGTTATTCATGAATTTTGATTGATTTATTGTTGTTAATTAAAGAAAACCATGCCACCTGGAATTATATGTTTGTAACATGTAAAGAGTCAAACATTCAATGTAGTAGGTAATGAGTCAAATGTTCACTCTTGTCAAATTCCTCTAGACCATAGACTTTTTACTTGTTTTGTTAAGTCCAAGAAATATGGCCCAAGAAACACTTTTAGGTCATACTCAAGGCCCAATATAAATAAAGCACTAAGTTTTCACATATTTTAGTATAAAAAAAATTGATAAGTGATTTTGGGTTTTTAACATGTTTCTTTAAGTCCAAGGAATATGAGCCAAAAAACAATTTTAGGACATCCTCAAGGCCCAATATAAATAAAACATTAAGTTTTCACATATTTTAATATCGTGATATCAGATTTTTTAAGCCCATGCCTTGGGCCCGGGGGCTTGCTAATGTGAGCCACAGATATATATATGTCTGTCATTCTAGATAAATTGAGAACGTTAAAAATAAAAAATGGATTTTAAGTTCACGTAGTGTCTTTAACATTATACGTTGTAACCATTTGATTTATACGCTTGGGCAAATGACAGTACACTCTCTAACTATTTGGTTTATATGCTTGACAAAGGGCAGTACACTCTATAAACAATTATTACTTTTTTTAATTAAAAAGAATTATATTTTTTTAATTAAAAGAATTATTGGTTTAAAGTAATTTTATTGTTATTTTTTTTTTCTTATTTTCAATCTGCGGGAGAGGTAATTTGATTATTTAAGAGATCCATGTTATTTAAATTACATTTTTACCCCTTCCTTCTATCGTGGGGGATTTGGGCTGGCTCTAAACGCAGAAGTTTTCCATGAAAAATCCAGCATAATGCCTGGACGATTGGCTGTGCAATCCATTGCATTTTTTTCTATGTTTTGACGCTTCGGAATCTCCTGCTAGACAGCGTATCATTTCTGAAGAAACTATTGACCAATCCTTTTCGTGGAGCCGTTTTATACATTTCTGCACATCACTATTTTAAAATGAAAAAGTGGTTTGCGTCGTGGAACCAATAATTTCTCTGAGCTCACGAGTCTTAAGGTAATGTTGTTTTTCGGTGCTATTGAACAGAATGTTCATAAAATACAAATTTTAAGTGAAGCCAAGATTGTAATAAATTGGTTAACAACACTCCTAGATGTCATATATATACACTATACCCTATTATTGAAAAAATATATTTCTTAAAGCAATCTTTTGACCATGTCTCATGCTGCCACATCAATTCTTTCGTTGACGCCCTGTTTAAAGGAGGGGCTGCTGAGGTTATGGGAGAATGACAGATTCTGAATTTGTAGACGATCAGGAGCTAGATTCATATCACTTGCTTTGCAGGGAGGGCATGTTTCAGGACACATGAGTTTATGTAACATCTCCAACCATAAAAAAAAAAAAATTAAATCCCATTTCACCCTTTACTTTTACCATTACACAAATAATTACCCAAAGTTATGTGACTGTGTGCGAATGCAATATATCAAATATATTAAATTCTTAGTTGCCGTTAATGTTATAACTATTTTCCGGCGACTCCTGTGCGTTTTGCGTTCATTCCAATTATGTAAATACGATTTGTAATATTCCGGTTATTTGTGCATTTACTATCTGTACCATGCCAGATAGTGTTGGCGCCGTCATTTCCAATATGCACTCGGCGTTGGATTACAATCTTGTACTCCGATTTTTATCGGTCCTTTTTGAGGTGTTGGATTTATGTGCCCGTTACACCTAGCGCACAGGTGTCTTGCCTCGACCTCGCTCCAGATTGAAGCATTAACTTCGCCTTGACTCAAGGTCAGAGTCTTTATGGCTCGGCCCGGCGCGCTGTAACTTGGCGGCAATCCCCGATCATCCAACGGTGGAGATCGAGGGTTTGTTGTGGCCGTTGATCGCATTCCAGGTGGCATCTCTTGGCGCAAAGGATATTACGTTCGCCCTTCTTGGACGTGTTTCATTCTTCATTTGTTTTCCGTTCCTCAGTTGTGCATTGAGACTGGTAGCGCCGAGCTCAGTTTGGGTCACAATGCATGGCATTGTTTTTCGGCAACCGGCCTTAGCTCCAGCGCGCAGGTAAACTATTACCCTTTTTCCATACTTTATTTATATAATATTTCTCCCACGACTTAATGTATAACTCTTGACAATTTCAGTTTTTACAGGTGGAGGGATTCGGTGTAGGACGGTTCGATTATGGTATGCAATCAACCCTTTGGTTTGCTTACTGGTCCTTAACGCTTTGCATTTCTAAGGTGTTATTTACTACCAGGCGGTCACCCTCGAGCTACTGAGGTTCCAACCCTTTTGTTTTTGTTTCTTTATTATGCAGGCAGATGTTTAAGTTATGCGAGAGGCTTGCCTCTAGAATGCCTCTCGACTGCTATCGGCAGTCCTGTTTTTCATATGCGAGGTCGAATGGCTCCATGCCATGTATGGCTATCACTGAGATTTAAATCTCTTGTTTCGATTCTCTGCTAGCACGAGTTTTTCTGTTTTTTTTGCACAATATGAAGTGATTACGGGTTTTTTTTGGACAATGAATACTTATTCAAATGAAATCAGCCGTGGCTGAATAACTGTAAATTTCTTGACAATGGCATTATTTGTATATTACTTGTCACGCGATTTTATGTGTCTCTGTATTTATAGCTTTTGCATTGCTCAAATTAATTTGGTTATAATCTATTTCTTGCTTGAATGATTCAAGTAGTGCCTACGGCCCCCTAGCCCCTGGCATTGCTTCACACCATAGATATGTTTAGTAATCTTTCGATCACCGGTCGCCGCGGGGTTTTATCCTCTTGGCTTGAGGTTTTTGATCAACGAGGGCCACTTGTTCTTACGGGTCGCCTCCTTATGAGGCCTGATACTCGATAAGAACAAGAAGTTCCGCCCACAACATGCATCTCAACTTTGCCGTCGATTTTCCTCTGTTATGATAGTTTGGTGAATAAATGAATTTATTTTGCGGTATGAGATGTGTCCCGACAGTTTTCCCATCTGACTGTTATGAGTTGTTTTCCACAAACGGGGTACTATGATTATGAATATATATATATAATATATATATATATATATATATATATATTATATAGTTTCAAGAATTTATGTTTGCTCAGACATTAAATTACTTTATCTGTTTACTGAAAACCTTGAAGAGTTTTATTGTATTCTGAAATTAGTGAACTTATCGTTTTCTTGAAAATATAGATATTGTTAGAAGTTTCTGTAGTTCTTGTTTACTATACATTGGATTCGTAATATACTGTCTTGGTTATACTGAGATTTAGACTATGGGTTCTCATCTCGTAACAGCTTCTTTTAATACAGTTGCTATCCAATGGTCAGTAAAAATGTATTATCCAGAGATCAGTAAGATATAAAATTCACAATATTCGTACTGTGGACACATTTGTCTTTAAATCTACAGAGTCAAGTTTAGTTCTTTTCCCAACAGTGCCATACCTGGAAAATTACACGCTGTAGTAATAGATTGTTTTCCTCCCAACCTTAGGAAGTCTTCCGCGACTTCCCACCCCCAAGCTCGTCTGCAGGAATCTTAATCATCTGCAGTTCTCTGTTTGTCAACAGAGCCCCGCTATCTAGTCCTTACCAGACTTAGAGGTTCTGGAGAGTTTTCCTCTCTTTCGAGGCTATCTGGTCCTAACCAGACGTAGCGGTCTCTCTGTTCTCTTTTTTTTGCTTTCACAGCAAATCTCATTTCTTCTTTCCTTCTCCCCTCTTGCCATCTGATCTCTACCAAGCATAGGAATCTTTTCATAGGGCCTCAACTGTCCCCAGGGGTAGTTAGGGTTTTCCCCTTTTTCCTGGAGAGATGTCAATTTTATTTATACAGTTACTGTATAATATATATATATATTATATAATATATATATCTTTCTTTTCAAAGAAAAATATCTTATAAATCTTTTCTCATAATTCTTGCAACTTAAATGAATTACCAAGTAATCCAAGTAACATGATTAATCAATTCAACCATATATGTTTTTAACATTCAGTTTTACCATCAAATCATACTATTTCACTTATTGAAATTTACTTGCAGTTATCTAAGTTTACCAGGGGCGTTACATCTCCCCCTCCTGAAAGTCAACTTCGTCCCGAAGTTGTTCACCCAGAAATAATTCTGGATATACTTTTCTCATATTCTGTTCATCTTCCCAGGTGGCCTCATCCGGTCCGAAGTGCTGTCACTGCACTTTAACCTGGGTGATGGCTCGCTTCCGCAGCACGACCCTTCTCCGATCTAATATGCTCACTGGCTCGACTAGAAATTCTCCTTCCGGTTCCACCTAAAGCACACATTGTTTAGATCAGTTTTATTTTTGTCATTTAATCAATTTCATGCTGCCCTTAGACTCATTCTTACCTGAATATCTTGCCAGCTAATTATGTGCTTAGGGTCATAGATGTATTTCTTTAATACCGACACATGAAACACATTATGAACTCTAATATGGTTGGGTAGGGCTAATTGGTAGGCTACTGGCCCAATCCTGGCCAAAACTTGGAAGGGACCACAAAAACGAGGTGCTAGTTTGGCACAACCACTCCACTGCAACATACTCTTCCTTGGCCGGATTCTTACATATACGTGTTCCCCCACTTGAAATTCTTTCAGATTCCTTTTCCGATCTGCGTAGCCTTTTTGTCTATCTTGAGCTACCTTCAAGTTAGCCCGTACTTTCTTAACCAGTTGTTCCATTTCTGCTAGCATTTTTGGTCCTAATACAAGCTTATCTTCCGGCCCACTCCAACTGGATGGGGTACGACATTTCCGCCCATAGAGTACTTCAAATGGACTCATATGCAAGGACACATGATAGCCATTATTATAGGCAAATTCTACTAGATGTAGGTACTCCTCCCATCGACTCGGTTGCTGCATCACGTAGGATCTCAGCATGTCTTCAACCATTTGATTTACCCGCTCCATTTGGCCATCAGTTTGCGGGTGATAAGCGGTACTGAAATTCAGTTGGGTTCCCAACCCTTCAAATAAAGTCCTCCAAAAAGCTGATGTAAATTTAACATCAAGATCAGATATTATGGTTTTGGGCAAACCATGGAGTCTAAAAATGTTTTGCATAAAAATATTTGTGACTTGAGCTGCCCTGTATGTAGATTGTACGGGGATGAAGTGGGCCGATTTGCTGAGTTTGTCCACTACGACCATGATAGAATCATTACCCTTCTTGGACTTGGGTAATCCAATGATAAAGTCCATGGTGATAACTTCCCATTTCCATTCTGGTATAGGTAGAGGTTGCAACAGCCTTGCAGGGTGCTGGTGTTCCACCTTGACCTGTTGGCATTCTATACATCGAACTAGATAGTCGATCACTTCCTTCTTCATTCCAGGCCAGTAACACTCTTTCCGAAGAGCAGTAATGAACTTTTGGTACCCCGGGTGTCCTGCATAAGGACTCTTATGATACTCGTCTAAAATCTTTTTCTTGATTTCTGCTTGATTGGGAATGTATATTCTTTTCTTATAATACAAGATACCTGAAGTTTTTAACTCATAACCTTGCTGTCTTAGGTGACTGGTCACTTCCTGCGCTTGTCGCTTCTTCTGCTGGTATTCCGGATCTTGCTCAGCCACTTGTTTGATTTCCTCATGAAAAGTGGACCACCCCTTACTTGTAGCAATTTCATACAAACAGTGCATTTTCCGGCTTAAAGCATCAGCCACTCGATTTTCCTTCCCCTTCAGGTGTTTAATTTTGAAATCGAATCCACTTAGGAAATCCACCCACCGGGCTTGTCTTGCGTTTAAGGTGGGCTGACTAAAGTAGCTGGTCAAACTGTGATGATCCGTCAGCAGCAAGAATTTCCTTCTCAGAAGGTAGTGACGCCACATCTTTAGCGCATGCACAACAGCCGTCAATTCTAAGTCATATGACGAATATTTTTGTTCATGTTCTTTCAACTTCCTGGATTCATATGCGACCACCTTTCCTTCTTGCATTAACATGCCTCCTACTCCCTCTTTACTTACATCCGTACAGACCGTATAATCCTTTTCCGGGTCTGCGATGCTCAATACCAAGGCAGTCGTAAGCAAATGTTTAAGCTGATCAAAACTTTGCTGGCACTCTGCAGTCCACTTAAAATTCCTTCCTTTCTTTTGTAAGGAGGTGATGGGATATGCGACCCGGGAAAATCCTTCCACAAATCGGCGATAGTATCCTGCTAACCCCATGAAGGATCGTATGTCTGCCACATCCTTCGGTATTGGCCATTCCGTTATAGTTCTGATCTTTTCGGGATCCACCACAATGCCTTCCTTGGTTATGATGTGTCCCAAATACTAGATCTGTTCCTTGTAAAAATCACATTTGCTATACTTTGCGTACAGCTGATGTTCCCGAAGTGTTTGTAGCACCAATCTCATATGTTCTTCATGTTCCTGGATGTTCCGGGAATATATTAGTATATCATCAATGAAGATTAACACAAACTTATCCAAATATTTATGAAAGACGCTATTCATGAGACACATAAATGTCGCAGGTGCATTAGTCAATTCGAATGGTAACACCACGAACTCATAGTGCCCATAATGGGTGCGGAAGGCAGTTTTAGCTACATCCTCTTCCTTAATTCTGATTTGATGGTATCCGGATCTTAAATCAATCTTTGAGAACACCGTGGCTCCCTTCACTTGATCGAATAATTCATCGATCCGGGGCAGCGGATACTTATTCTTGACTGTTAATTTGTTCAATTGTCGATAATCAATGCACATACGGAACGTTCCGTCCTTTTTTCTGACGAACAGTATAGGAGCTCCCCATGGAGATACACTCGAACGAATGTACTTCTTGTCCAATAATTCTTGTAGTTGCATCTTCAGTTCAGTTAGTTCAGGCACACTCATTCGGTATGGTGCTCGGGATACCGGGGCTGCACCGGGTACCAATTCTATAGTGAAATCCAGATTTCTTTTTGGCGGTAATCCTGGTATTTCCTCAGGGAATACATCTGCGAACTCACGAACTACCAGAATGTTCCCCAAAGCACTTTCATTATTTTCAGAACTAGCGAATCCTACTTGAACCGCATATATTTGACACTTTTTCCTAATACACTTCGCCAGTTGCGAAGCAGTGATTGGTCGTACTTGCACAGGCTTAAGAATGCCTTGAATTTCTTGTTGATTCCCCAGTTCATCCTGATAAGATATTGTTTTTGTTTTGCAGTTTATGACAGACCACTGCTTTTCCAACCAATCCATTCCAATTAGCACGTCATATGATCCTAGAGGAAGTACGTTCAACTCGGTGGTCACGATTTGACCAATAATTTTTAATGGGCAACCGCTGACCTTGGCCAGCACTCGTTTTTTTGCCCCTGTGGCGAGTTGGACTAACCATGGTTGTTTAAATTTAGTAGGCTGCAGTTTACAATTTTCCACAATCTTGGGGCTAACATAACTCAATGTAGCGCCTGGGTCAACCAAAACAGAAACAGGTTTATCAGAAATCTTACCTTCAAATTCTATCATCGTTGGTTGATAATCAGCTTGCCGATCCTCTAGAGCGGCATTTATCCTAGGCATCGACCGAGCCACATCTCCTATAGTTGAGGCTTCATAAACCTGAGACACTTGATCGCTGCTCCTCCAATGAGGACAATTTTTAATATAGTGTAGTCCTCCACACCCCCAACATTGAACTGGCGGCCTGGTTGTCCCCTCGTTATTGACTTTACCCAGCGATTCACTATTTCTGGACTCATTAGGTGGCTTAAGTCGGAGCTGATTCCTGGATTGGTTTCTGCTGTTAGAGCCTTTTACAGATCCCCTACTAAAATTGCTCCGAACTCCCTTGTTCCCCATAACCGTTCTGCTATTCCTTTTATCCATCCATCGCTTTCCCGCACCTTCTCCTTTTTGCTTATTCTGCTGGAAGCATATTCGAGCTTTTCGTATTGCTTCATCCATGGATTTCAGATTATCAAATTCAATCCTCTCCCGGACTGTTTGAGGAAGACTACTAATAAACCGCTGTACCTTGGCCTTCTCCTCCCGAATGTATGGCACACAACGAAGCAGAGAGGTAAATTTGGTGACAAACTCATCCATGGTCTGCTGTCCAAGTCACAGATCATGGAATTCTTTGGCCTTTTCATCGTAGAATCGTTTGGTCAGATACTTCTCTTTAAAATATCTCTGGAAAGTTTCCCAGGTGATGTCTTGCTCATTCACTCCCCGTTTCATTTTTACTTCCTCCCACCATAATGTTTCCTTGGCTTGCAACTGAAAAATAGCTAACCGTGCTTGAAGATGATGATCATATTCATAAACCTGAAAGTATTTGTTCATATTAATCAACCAAGCTTCTGCAGCTTCTTCAGATTCTCCATCAAAGTGAGGTGATTTGATTTTTCGAAATTCTCCCTGTAACTCCATTCGCTATTTCTTGGAGGTTTGATGTTCAGAAGCACTATCAGATTTTTCTCCTCGAGCCTCAGCCCTTCCTTCCGTTTCTTCCTGTTCCGTATAATATCCTTGTCCCTCCGGTAACCGTGTTTGTTCCGGGCTAGGATGAGGTTGGTGTTCATTCTGTTTATCTAACAAACTTTTCAAGATCCTTTCCTGTTCCATGGTTAATCGGGCATTATCCTCGCGCAATCGAGCCATTTCATCTTTCAGTTCCTGTACAGTTTCCAATATGATCAAGTTGGTGTTGTGTGCCTCTTCCTCCAGCTGCACCCATAATTCTAGGTTTCCTTGAGGAGGGGTAACACGATCCACATTCCTATGAGGTGCACTGCTGGTTCTTCTCATGTTCTGAACTCACCTGGATTAAGATTTAGTACATTTCATGGATATATATATATATATTCAATTCATAAACAATTCTTTGTTTGTTGGAACAGGAAAATGTATATGTCTTTATTACTGTATTCACTGCAGAAACCCAAGGTCACAGTGTTGCAAACCTTGGCTCTGATACCACTTGTAACATCTCCAACCATAAAAAAAAAATTAAATCCCATTTAACCCTTTACTTTTACCATTACACAAATAATTACCCAAAGTTATGTGACTGTGTGCGAATGCAATATATCAAATATATTAAATTCTTAGTTGTCGTTTATGTTATAACTGCTTTCTGGCGACCCCTGTGCATTTTGCGTTCATTCCAATTATGTAAATACGATTTGTAATATTCTGGTTATTTGTGCATTTACTATCTGTACCATGCCAGATAGTGTTGACGCTGGCGTTTCCAATATGCGCTCGGCGTTGGATTACAATCTTGTACTCCGATTTTTATCGGTCCTTTCTGAGGTGTTGGATTTATGTGCCCGCTACACCTGGCGCACAGGTGTCTTGCCTCGGCCTCGCTCCAGATTGAAGCATTAACTTCGCCTCGACTCAAGGTTAGAGTCTTTATGGCTCGGCCCGGCGCGCTGTAACTTGGCGGCAATCCCCGATCATCCAACAGTGGAGATTGAGGGTTTGCTGTGGCCGTTGATCGCATTCCAGGTGGCATCTCTTGGCGCAAAGGATATTAGGTTCGCCCTTCTTGGATGTGTTTCATTCTTCATTTGTTTTCCGTTCCTCAGCTTTGCATTGAGACTGGTAGCGCCGAGCTCAGTTTGGGTCACAATGCATGGCATTGTTTTTCGGCAACCGGCCTTAGCTCCAGCGCACAGGTAAACTATTACCCTTTTGCCAGACTTTATTTATATAATATTTCTCCCACGACTTAATGTATAACTCTTGACAATTTCAGTTTTTACAGGCGGAGGGATTCGGTGTAGGACGGTTCGACTATGGCAATAGTGTTGCCACGGTCTGCAATCGACCCTTTGGTTTGCCTACCGGTCCTTAACACTTTGCATTTCTAAGGTGTTATTTACTACCAGGCGGTCACCCTCCTGCTACTGAGGTTCCAACCCTTTCGTTTTTGTTTCTTTATTATGCAGGCAGATGTTTAAGTTATGCGAGAGGCTTGCCTCTAGAATGCCTCTCGACTACTATCAGCAGTCCTGTTTTTCATATGCGAGGTCGAATGGCTCCGTGCCATGTATGGCTATCACTGAGATTTAAATCTCTTGTTTCGATTCTCTGCTAGCACGAGTTTTTCTGTTTTTTTTGCACAATATGAAGTGATTACGGGTTTTTTTTGGACAATGAATACTTATTCAAATGAAATCAGTCGTGGCTGAATAACTGTAAATTTCTTGACAATGGCATTATTTGTATATTACTTGTCACGCGATTTTATGTGTCTCTGTATTTATAGCTTTTGCATTGCTCAAATTTATCTGGTATAATCTATTTCTTGCTTGAATGATTCAAGTAGTGCCTACGGCCCCCTGGCCCCTAGCATTGCTTCACACCAAAGATATGTTTAGTAATCTTTCGATCACCGATCGCCACGGGGTTTTATCCTCTTGGCTTGAGGTTTTTGATCAACGAGGGCCACTTGTTCTTACGGGTCGCCTCCTTATGAGGCCTGATACTCGATAAGAACAAGAAGTTCTGCCCACAACATGCATCTCGACTTTGCCGTCGATTTTCCTCTGTTATGATAGTTTAGTGAATAAATGAATTTATTTTGCGATATGAGATGTGTCCCGACAGTTTTCCCATCCGACTGTTATGAGTTGTTTTCCCCAAACGGGGTACTATGATTATGAATATATATATATATATATATATATATATATATATATATTTGTTTCCAACAGGAATTTATGTTTTCTCAGACGTTAAATTACTTTATCTATTTACTGAAAACCTTGAAGAGTTTTAATGTATTCTGAAATTCGTGAACTTATCGTTTTCTTGAAAATATAGATATCGTTAGAAGTTTATGTAGTTCTTGTTTACTATACATTGGATTCGTAATATACTGTCTTGGTTATACTGAGATTTAGACTATGGGTTTTCATCTCATAACAGCTTCTTTTAATACAGTTGCTATCCAATGGTCAATAAAAATGTATTATCCAGAGATCAGTAAGATATAAAATTCACAATATTCGTACTGTGGACACATTTATCTTTAAATCTACAGAGTCAAGTTTAGTTCTTTTCAGAACAGTTCCATACCTGGAAAATTACACGCTGTAGTAATAGCTTGTTTTCCTCCCAACCTTAGGAAGTCCTCCGCGACTTTCCACCCCCAAGCTCATCTGCAGGAATCTTAATCATCTGCAGTTCTCTGTTTGTCAACAGAGCCCCGCTATCTGGTCCTTCCCAGACTTAGCGGTTCTGGAGAGTTTTCCTCTCTTTCGAGAGCTATCTGGTCCTAACCAGACGTAGTGGTCTCTCTGTTCTCTTTTTTTTTTGCTTTCACAGCAAATCTCATTTCTTCTTTCCTTCTTCCCTCTTGCCATCTGATCTCTACCAGACATAGCAATCTTTTCATAGGGCCTGAACTGTCCCCAGGGGTAGTTAGGGTTTTCCCCTTTTTCCTGGACAGATGTCAATTTTATTTATACAGTTTAACTGTAAATATATATATATATTTTATATATATATATATATATCTTTCTTTTCAAAGAAAAATATCTTATAAATCTTTTCTCATAATTCTTGCAACTTAAATGAATTACCAAGTAATCCAAGTAACATGATTAATCAATTCAACCATATGTGTTTTTAACATTCAGTTTTACCATCAAATCATACTATTTCACTCATTGAAATTTACTTGCAGTTATCTAAGTTTACCAGGGACGTTACAGTTTAGATGTCTTCATATTTGAATATGAGGAAAGCTTATGGGGAAACTCTATATGATGTTTTTTTAAGAGGACTGAACAATTCGAGTTTCGCTGAATTATTATCAACTGGGTTTGGCTGGTGGATTATCCCAGTGCATAAATACAGTACAAATGTAAAATGTAGTTGCCAGTTATATGAAAGTTCCAAATTTCTTTTTTTTAATACATTTTTAAATATAAAATAAGTTTATTCTAACCAAAATTATTAAACGTTTTTATTAACTATATTAAATAATTATATTTTTTAAATATAAAAATAAATTTAACTTTACCAAAATAATTAAACATTCAAATTATGCCAATTAACTAATTTAAAATTACAACCATTAAATTGCATTTTTGAACTTATAAATAAATTCAATATTTTCAAAATTTCTTAGCGTTTAAAATATACAAACTAAACCATTTAAAATTACAATTATTATAATTCGCCCACTAAGTCAAAAAATATAAAAGCTCCAGAAATCATCTCTTTAGACTCCAGTGTTTTACGTTCTCAATGTAATTAAAGTATTTTTGTTTTTGTTTTGTTTTTATTATTATTATTATTATTATTATTATTATTATGTTAGAGAGTTTTAGGTAGGTTATAGCTACAGTTGTGGCTACAACCAGGTTTTGTTGGAAATTTTCATTATGGTAATTTGATTGGTTGTAAAATTTTAAATTTTATATTATTTTTTTTGTTTTCTTATCAAATAATTTTAGAAACAAATTGTAATTTTAAAATTGTAATTTTTTTTTGGAAATAAGAAGTAAATTCAAAGTCATAATAGTAATTTTATTAAAAACAGAAATTAAATTTTATTAAAAAAAATAACAACCCAAAAGAATTTGAGTTTTTTGGTTGGTATTTGGGAAATTAAAATAAAAATAATATAAGTGTTACTTAAACATATTATGTGTTTTAGAGTTTTTGTTAAAATCTAATAAATCTTATATTTTGGAATTTTATTAAATCTCACGGTTAATTAAAATAACTTTGTTAATTATATATAAATTCAACTTCTTGAAAATTCTGAAAAACACTCCAATTATAAAAAATTTACAACTCAAAAATACCATTCCATGAAAACATTAAAATTCTAAACAAATTAAACAATAAAATAAGAAAAAATACCTTGAAAAAATAAATCAAAGAGATAGACTACGTCATATACACGAAAACAAACATGACTTCTGTAATGACCAAACAGTTTATGTGAATAAATCTTCTATTATTACCATTGTAGGTAAAATATGGAACAGAGATTATTGTTTTTCTTAAAAATGATTTGAATATTATTAATTCAAAGGTTGAATATGGATTGAGTTAATTACATATAGTAACTTGCTATGAGAAAGTTATTCTCTTTTCTTGCCAGATAAAAAAAAAATAGTTGCCAACAAGTAAGGGGAAAACCCTAACTGCTTTTCTTCTTTCCATAGAAAAATGGGAAAAAGGAAAAGACCCAGGTTGTTAATGAACAGACGAGAAAAAAGGAAGGCACTGAAGGAGAAAAGGGAGTGCTAAGTCTGGTGAGGACAAGATAGCACAGGCACAAGTAGTGTTTTATATTTGCTGAAGGCAGTGGCCTGGTAAATGAGCTTGGGGGGAGATTCAGTCTGGTTGACTAATCTCGTGGTTGGGAGGAGAACAAGCAACAGAACAATTTTCTCCATTCTGGAGAAGCACAGAAGACTGTAAGCGTGGTAGTACAGGTAAGTACAGTTATAGTTTTAATATTTCTGAGAAACTTCTATATTCTCCTTAGAGATATCATTTAAGCTGTAAGTAGCAGAGTATTCTGACAGATGGTTCCCGGATATCTGACAGAGAACAATTATGCTCTGTCCGGAATGAAGAAATTAAACTAGCATCGAGTGACTCAGATCATTTAATTAAACCTGAACAGAGAACTGTCTGGGTTAGATTTTCGTTCAATTTCTGAAACCCTTAGAAACCGAACAAATAGTGAAGAGGAACAGTAAGTCGTCATATTAAAGAAAGAAGAAAGGAGCCATCAAATTCATATCTGTAACTAAATAAATAAACACAGAAAATGATAACAGACTAACTGGGTAGAACAATAATGAAGAACAACAAGAATCGCGGAGTCTGTGTGTGAATGATTCTCCATACAGTCACCGAACCAACAGAGGTTTTACCCTGTAATAAGTAATATTTTCTTCTCTACGACTATGGAAGCCAGCGTAACTATGCAATGGTGTTATAATAATCCATAGCAACCGATAAGTTCGCTTAGAAACCCTTTGTTAAAGGGTCAAGATTTATTCATTCAAATGTAAAAACAATGGAAGCTCGATGAATTCTGTAAAACATTCAGAGAATACTTCGAAATGGTCCAGGATATCAGTATGTGGGAAACTATGTAAATACTATAGTTAAACCATCTGTAACAGAGAAAATTCGCAACATATAGACTGGGTAAAGCCTCTAGCGAAACCCAAAGAAGTTACATTTACCGGCATTTAGTAAATGAATCAAGCAAACGAGCCCATTAACATATATATAGAAATAATGAGATGTAACCCAATATTTCTGAACGCCGAGCACATTAAGGATACAAACCACAGACAATATATGCATATGAACAGCAGTTCGAACAAGAGTATACACTCACGTTCAGAGGAAAAAACTATGCAACGATTAATAGATAATCTAAGAATATGTAACGGCAGATTAAATACATCCATTCCCAGTGTAAAATCATGCAATAATTAATAGATAAACAAACCCTTGCCGGAACGCGATAGGGTCGGCAAGGTAATCCACAGTCTCAGAGTTTATTCTTAAAACGAAAGAACTCAGAAACCAAATATTCACTCGGAGCTGAGCTATAAACAGTACTGAATAACCAAATATATAAATATTCATACATGTATAGAAATGCTTCTGAAAAGGCGCAACCAGGCTGAGGTAAAATCCCAGCAGTTCGCCAAGTAAGTTTTCCATAGAGTACCAGAGAGAAATCAATAACTAGAAGCTTTACATCACAAAAAAAAATACAACTATCGTGTAGCAATAAAGATTGGGAGTCCTGTTTAAGACGCGAATACAACACAGCAACCTTTGGAAGACCCATGAGGGCAGAGCCCATGGCATCGATCTCTGGAGGGTTTCCTTGGCCAGGAAATGCCATATTGAATCCTGCCTCCAATAGAAAACGGTAAAATCACCTGACAGGAAAAGATAAGAATTAAGGCTCGATTTCGGCCCTCGACCGATTTATCTACATTCCTTCTTAGGGGTCACAGTTCTTACCTAAGAATATATCCTTCTGGAGTAATGGCGCTGTAGTCCCCTGCCGCCGCGTAGATCACCAAACCCTGTTCAAGAAATCGATACGTATGAGAAATCAAACTGGAAATGCATTTATCAGAGCATTGTAAACTCTAATATCAAATCACAGTGAGACAAAAAGGGGTTTACCTGATAATATTAGTGGGATTCAGAGCGAAATACCGGAAGTTCGCATCGTCTTCAGCACAGAAGGCATACATTAAACTTAACCCGAAATCTATGGTAAACACCAGAGGAACAATCGCCATAGCCGAATGCAGCATAGCAGAGCCTCGAAAGATTATCAAATGAGTTCCACAAACCCTATACACCACCTGTATAGCTGGCAAGAGGAACCATCACCGTTCGATTTCTGGATTGAATCTACATCGTTAATCAAATTAGTTATCCCAAGGAGATCGAGACCTTACCTGTAGTAATAAATCCGGCTACCTACTCCTGAGATCAACGTCCGGATCAGAGGTGGAATGTTTCGAGGCAGGACTAGTTGTCCACCTCTCAGACAATCAACATTAAAGAGATAGGATTCGTTAATGGATCGCTGTCAGCATAATCGTACTGTATAAGATCAACTCATATGCCGAGGGTGGTGAGTATTTAAAACAAACAATAATGTACATATTAAATTCCGCCATGGCTAATGGATGGGTAAGTATGTTAAAATATATACACATTTCATTTCACTATGGGCGATGGGTTTATTATCCATCCATAATATGTAAAGTTAAGTAAACAAAAAAAATTATTTACCGGCGCTATTTATTTACTTTGGTTTAGAGGGTTGTGACATGTGGTATCAGAGCCCAGTTATAGAACTGAGGCCTCTGGGTAAGATAGAAATGACATATAGAGACACTGTATAAAATGTATAAACATTTAGTAGTATGTTAAGATCTTTCTCATTATTACTCTTGAATTTTTATGATGAAGTATAGGATCAAGGTTCCGAGAACTGCAGCATGAGGAGGGAAGATAATACATCTCGATGACCTGTGATGGGACAGGGCGTACCTGGCCCCGAAAATAATCCAGAACTGTGGGTGCAACTTGGGGAAGAGGCCAGAATTACAAATCAAGCAATTCTGGAAACAATACAGGAGCTTAAGAATGAGATGGCTCGACTGCGAGAAGACAATGCCCGATTAACGATAGAACAAGAAAGAATTTTGAAAAGTTTGTCCGACCGATAGAATCAACCACCAGTTAATTCTAGTGCAGAACAGCAGAGAATGTCCGAAGAACAGAACCATCATATACCCCCCAAAAGATCGGAGGAGCAGGAGGAACGTTCCGATAATGCATTTGAACAACAAACCTCGAAAAGACAAAGGGTGGAACTGCAAGGAGAATTCCGCAAGATTAATCCACCACATTTTGACGGAGAACAAGAAGAAGCAGCTGAAGCATGGTTAATCAACATGAACAACTATTTTCAGCTTTATGAATATGACCACAATCTTAAAGCACGATTGGCTATTTTTCAATTACAGGGAAAGGCCACCTTATGGTGGGAGGAGGTGAAAATTGTAAAAGGAGTTACTGAGCAGACCATTACTTGGGATAATTTTCAAAGGTATTTTAAGGAGAGATATTTAACTGAGCGTTTCTACGATGAAAAGGCAAAAGAGTTCCATGATTTTCGATTAGGGCAACAGACTATG
The DNA here is from genome assembly GCA_000404065.3 of Pinus taeda. NCBI lineage: Eukaryota > Viridiplantae > Streptophyta > Pinopsida > Pinales > Pinaceae > Pinus > Pinus taeda. The sequence goes on along the minus strand of APFE030576022.1, from coordinate 76,357 downwards.
GACGAATTCATCACTCGTTTTACTTCCTTACTCCGCTACGTGACATATATAAGGGAGGAAAAAGCAAAGGCGCAGCGATTTGTTAGCAGCTTACCACCATATATTGGGGAGAGGATTGAATTTGACAATCCAAAGTCAATGGATGAGGTAATCCGTAAGGCTAGAATCTGTTATCAACAAAGTAAGCAAAAAGGGGAAGCTGCTGGTCGAAAATGGAATGAGAAAAAGAGCTTTAAATCAGTCGGAAACAACAAAGGAAATCACAGCAATCGAAGTAAGGGGAATGGCAAAGGACCAAACAGCAGAATTGCAGCCAGAACTACGTCCAAATTTAGAACTGCAAATGATTCCAAAGTCAGCGAACAGGAAGCAAGGTTGGACATTGAAGGGGCAACAAGCCCCCCGGTGCAATGCTGGGGTTGCGGGGGACCCCATTACATTAAAAACTGTCCACAGCAAAAAGGCACTGAATAGTTATCCCAAATTCACGAAGCCTCAACAGTCAGCAAAGTTGGACGTAGTGTACCCAGGATCAATGCGGGTTTGGATGACCGGCAGGCAGAATATCAGCCAACCATGGTCGAATTCGAAGGTAAAATCTCAGACCTTACTATAGCTGTTTTAATTGACCCCGGGGCTACACTAAGTTATGTGAGACCAAAGGTGGTGGAACGTTGTAATTTACAATATGTTAAATTTAAAAACCCATGGCTGGTACAATTAGCTACAGGAGCCAAAAGGCAAGTGATAGCCAAAGTGAATGACTGCTCTTTCACTATAGCAGGTCAGCCAGTAACGGCTGACCTGAACATGCTTCCCCTTGGCTCCTATGACGTTCTAATCGGTATGGACTGGTTGGAAAAGCACTGGTCATTAGTTGATTGTAAAACCAAGATTATCTACTTTAGAGATCAAGAAGGAACCGGGAAAGAAATGCAGGGAATTAAACGACCAGTGCAAGTTCGACCAATAACCGAAACCCAACTGGTAAAATGTATACGGAAAGGGTGCCAGGTCTATGCCATCCAGGTGGGTTATGCGGATTCTAAGGATAAAACAGCTACTTTGGACAATATTCCTGTAATACAATAATTTACAGATGTATTCCCGGAAGAAATTCCTGGACTACCGCCAAAAAGAAACATAGATTTTACCATTGAGATGGTACCGGGTGCAGCACCAGTATCACGAGCACCCTATAGAATGAGTGTACCCGAACTAACAGAACTAAAAATGCAATTGCAGGAGTTACTAGATAAAGACTACATTCGTCCTATCGTGTCTCCATGGGGAGCCCCAATACTATTTGTCAAGAAAAAGGACGGAACCCTTCGGATGTGCATTGATTACCGACAGTTGAATAAGTTGACCATCAAAAATAAATATCCTTTACCACGGATCGATGAACTGTTTGATCAAGTGAAAGGTGCGACGGTGTTCTCTAAGATCGATCTGCGATCAGACTACCATCAGATCTGAATTAAAGAAGAAGATATTGCTAAAACAGCCTTTAGAACAAGGTATGGTCACTACGAATTTGTGGTCTTGCCGTTCGGGCTAACCAACGCCCCTGCAACTTTCATGTGTTTAATGAACAACATTTTTCATCGTTATTTGGATCGATTCGTGCTGATATTTATTGACGACATATTAATATATTCCTGCACCATCGAGGAACACTATGAACATCTCAAAATGGTATTACAGACCCTTCGAGAACATCAGTTATACGCTAAGTTTAGTAAGTGTGATTTCTTTAAGGAAGAAATCCAATATTTGGGTCACGTAATCACAAAGGATGGAATTACGGTGGACCCAGAAAAGATAAAGGCCATAATGGAGTGGCCTGTACCAAAAGATGTAGCGGATGTCCGATCCTTCATGGGATTAGCTGGATATTATAGGAGGTTTGTGGAAGGCTTTTCTAAAGTGGCTTTTCCCATTACTTCAATACAGAAAAAGGGAAAGGTATTTCATTGGACCCCAAGCTGCCAGAAAAGCTTCGAGCAATTGAAACACTTACTCACCACAGCTCCTATTTTGAGTATAGCTGATCCTTATAAGGATTATGTGGTATGCACAGACGCAAGTAAAGAGGGATTAGGAGGAGTTTTGATGCAAGAAGGCAAAGTGATTGCATACGAGTCTCGAAAATTAAAAGAGCATGAACAGAAATACTCTGCTTATGATTTGGAGTTGGCTGCTGTCATACATGCCTTAAAAATGTGGCGGCATTATCTTATGGGCAGGAAATTCTTGCTGCTCACCGACCACCATAGTTTAACCAACTATTTTAGCCAACCTACTTTAAACACTAGACAAGCACGGTGGGTGGACTTTTTAAGTGGCTTTGATTTTGATATAAAACATTTGCAGGAAAAAGAAAACCGAGTGGCAGATGCTTTAAGTTGGAAAATACAAAATTTATACGAAATTTCCATTAGTGGATGGAAAAGTCCATTTTTGGAAATGATAAAAGAAGCTTCAGACCAAGATGCTGAATATCAGCAACTAAAACTGCAAATACAACAGTCTGCCAGCGGAAAAAGCCAGCAAGAATATGAATTAGATGATGCAGGGATAATATATTTCAAGCAAAGGTTATATGTACCCAACCAAAACAGAATTAAAAATATGATTATGGATGAATTCCATATCAGCGATTATGCGGGTCACCCGGGTTACCCGAAGATGATTACTACAATTCAGAAAGATTATTTTTGGTCGGGAATGAAGAAGAGCATTGCCGAGTACTTGGCACGGTGTTTAGAATGCCAGTAGATTAAAGTGGAGCACAAGCATCCAGCAGGATTGTTACAACCATTACCCATCCCAGAATGGAAATGGGAAATCATTTCCATGGATTTTATTACTGGGTTACCTAAAACGAAGAGAAACAACGATTCCATTATGGTGGTAGTAGACAAGTTGAGTAAAGCTGCACATTTTATACCTGTACAATCCACGTATAAAGCTACACAGATTGCTCATATTTTTATGCAGAATTTGTTCAAGTTACATGGACTTCCAAAAACGATAATTTCGGATCGTGATGTGAAGTTCACATCAGCTTTTTGGAAAACACTATTTGCTGATTTATGAACTCAGTTGAATTTCAGCACAACATACCATCCTCAAACTGATGGACAGACAGAACGAGTGAACCAAGTGGTAGAGGACATGTTAAGGGCTTATGTCATGCAACAACCTACACTGTGGGAAGAATATTTACATCTGGTGGAATTCGCGTATAACAATGGGTATCACACCTCTACGTAAATGAGCCCATTTGAGGTTATGTATGGCTGGAAATGCCGTACACCCTCCAGTTGGGGAGGGCCCGAAGATAGATTGAGTCTAGGACCTGAAATTCTTAAGGAAATGGAAGATATGGTGAAAAGGGTGCGAGTTAATTTGAAAGCTGCTCAAGATAGACAGAAAAACTTTGCCGATCGGAAAAGAAGGTTCAAAGAGTACCAAGTTGGGGACCATGTTTATATCTGAATTCAGGCCAAAACAAGTACTTTACAGTGGAGTGGGTGTGCCAAATTGGCGCCCCGATATTGTGGACCCTTCCAAGTCTTGGCAAGGATTGGACCGGTGGCTTACCAACTTGCCTTGTCGAGTCACATCCGGGTCCACAACGTTTTCCATGTTTCAGTACTAAAGAAATATGTCTATGACTCTAAGCATGTAATCTGATGGCAGGATATACAGGTGGGGTTATTGTTACAATAAAATTTGGCGAAGAATTAGTCTTGAAAGAAAACTAACTAAAGAAATTGTGTAATGCAAGTCGAACCAGAAGGAGAGGTTCTGGTCGAACCGCTAAGCATCCTCGACCGGAGAGAAGTGCAGCTGTGGAAACGAGTTATTACCCAAGTTAAGGTACAGTGGCGACATTTCGGGCCTGAGGAGGCCACTTGGGAAGATGAAGAATTAGTGAAAAGAACCTATCCAGTTATGTTCGTGGCTGAAAGACACCGAGACAGTGTCCAATTTCAGGGGGAGGAGATGTAATGACCAGACAGTTTATGTGAATAAATCTTCTGTTATTACCATTGTAGGTAAAATATGGAACAGAGATTATTGTTTTTCTTAAAAATGATTTGAATATTATTAATTAAAAGGTTGAATATGGATTGAGTAAATTACATATAGTAACTTTCTATGAGAAAGTTATTCTCTTTTCTTGCCAGATAAAAAAAAACAGTTGCCAACAAGTAAGGGGAAAACCCTAACCACTTTTCCGCTTTCCATAGAAAAATGGGAAAAAGGAAAAGGCCCGGGTTGTTAATGAACAGGCAGGAAAAGAGGAAGGCACTAAAGGAGAAAAGAGAGTGCTAAGTCTGGTGAGGACCAGATAGCACAGGCACAAGTAGTGCTTTATATTTGCTGAAGGCAGTGGCCTGGTAAATGAGCTTGGGAGGAGATTCAGTCTGGTTGACTAATCTCGTGGTTGGGAGGAGAAAAAGCAACAGAGCAATTTTCTCCATTCTGGAGAAGCACAGAAAACTGTAAGTGTGGTCGTACAGGTAAGTACAGTTATAGTTTTAATATTTCTGAGAAACTTCCATATTCTCCTTAGAGATATCATTTAAGCTATAAATTAAGTAGCAGAGTATTCTAACAGATGGTTCTGGGATATCCGACAGAGAACAATTATGCTCTTTCTGGAATGAAGAAATTAAACTAGCATCGAATGACTAAGATCATTTAATTAAACCTGAACAGAGAACTGTCTGGGTTAGATTTTCGTTCAATTTCTGAAACCCTTAGAAACCGAACAAATAGTGAAGAGGAACAGTAAGTTGTCATATTAAAGAAAGAAGAAAGGAGCCATCAAATTCATATCTGTAACTACATAAGTAAACACAGAAAATGATAACAGACTAACCAGGTAGAACAATAATGAAGAACAACAAGAATCGTGGAGTCTGTTTGTGAATGATTCTCCATACAGTCATTGAACCAACAGAGGTTTTACCCTGTAATAAGTAATATTTTCTTCTCTACGACTGTGGAAACCAGTGTAACTATGCAATGGTGTTATAATAATCCATAGCAACCGATAAGTTCACTTAGAAACCCTTGGTTAAAGGGTCAAGATTTATTCATTCAAATGTAAAAACAACGGAAGCTCGATGAAGTCTGTAAAACATTCAGAGAATACTTCGAAATGGTCTAGGATATCAGTATGTGGAAAACTATGTAAATACTATAGTTAAACCATCTGTAACAGAGAAAATTCGCAACATATAGACTGGGTATAGCCTATAGCGAAACCCAAAGAAGTTACATTTACCGGCATTTAGTAAATGAATCAAGCAAACGAGACCATTAACATATATATAGAAATAATGAGATGTAACCCAATATTTCTGAACGCCGAGCACATTAAGGATACAAACCACAAACAATATATGCATATGAACAGCAGTTCGAACAAGAGTATACACTCACGTTCAGAGGAAAAAACTATGCAACGATTAACAGATAATCTAAGAATATGTAACGGCAGTTTAAATACATCCATTCCCAGTGTAAAATCATGCAATAATTAATAGATAAACAAACCCTTGCCGGAACTTGATAGGGTCGGCAAGGTAATCCGTAGTCTCAGAGTTTATTCTTAAAAGGAAAGAACTCAGAAACCAAATATCCGCTCGGAGATGAGCTATAAACAGTACTGAATAACCAAATATATAAATATTCATACATGTATCAAAATGCTTCTGAAAAGCCGCAACCAGGCTGAGGTAAAAACCCAGCGGTTCGCTAAGTAAGTTTTCCATACAGTACCAGAGAGAAATCAATAACCAGAAGCTTTACATCACAAAAAAAAATACAACTATCGTGTTGCAATAAAGATTGGGAGTCCTGTTTAAGACGCGAATACAACACAGCAACCTTTGGAAGACCCATGAGGGCATAGCCCATGGCATCGATCTATGGAGGGTTTCCTTTGCCAGGAAATGCCATATCCAATCCTGCCTCCAATAGAAAATGGTAAAATCACCTGACAGGAAAAGATAAGAATTAAAGCTCAATTCCGACCCTCGACCGATTTATCTAGATTCCTTCTCAGGGGTCACAGTTCTTACCTGAGAATAGCTCCTTCTGGAGTAATGGCGCTGTAGTCCCCTGCCACCGCGTAGATCACCAAACCCTGTTCAAGAAATCGATAGATATGAGAAATCAAACTGGAAATGCATTTATCAGAGCATTGTAAACTCTAATATCAAATCACAGTGAGACAAAAAGGGGGTTACCTGATAAAATTAGTGGGATTCAGAGCGGAATGTCGGAAGTCTGCATCGTCTTAAGCACAGAAGGCATACATTAAACTTAACCCAAAATCTGTGGTAAACGTCGGAGGAATAATCGACATAGCCGAATGTGGCATAGCAGAGCCTCGAAAGATTATCAAATGAGTTCCACAATCCCTATACACCGCCTGTATAGCTGGCAAGAGGAACCGTCACCGTTCGATTTCTGGATTGAATCTACATCGTTAATCAAATTAGTAATCCCGAGGAGATCGAGACCTTACCTGCAGTAATAAATCCGGCTACCTACTCCTGAGATCAACGTCCGGATCAGAGGTGGAATGTTTCGAGGCAGGACCAGTTGTCCACCTCTCAGACAATCAATATTAAAGAGATAGGATCCGTTAATGGATCGTTGTCAGCATAATCGTACTATATAAGATCAACTCATATGCCGAGGGTGGCGAGTATTTAAAACAAACAATAATGTACATATTAAATTCTGCCATGGCTAATGGATGGGTAAGTATGTTAAAATATATACACATTACATTTCGCTATGGGCGATGGGTTTATTATCCATCCATAATATGTAAAGTTAAGTAAACAATTTTTTTTTTTTTACCGGTGCTATTTATTTACTTTGGTTTAGAGGGTTGTGACAACTTCAATGCACACAGATCTAAATTGCCCAATGCCCATTTATCGAAATTGCCCTGGACAATGCTCATTTATTGAAATAAGAGCATTAAGGTGACCAATTAAAGTGAAACTTGGTGCATGTTGTTATTCATTAGCTGGCTTCTATCCCCAGGTTTAGTTACCATAACGAACGCAATTTTAGCACACAACAATCTAAATTACTCTCCTCAATGCAGGGAAGTGTGGGTTGCACTATATATATATATATATATATATATATATGGAATAATTTACTTAGGGGGAGGAATGGCGTGGTTTCCGTCGCCACTCGAAAAAATGTTTGGCTCTGGCCATCGGCAATCCTTCGCCCTCCGCCACCCTGCCCTAACTCCACCACCCTCCGGCTTCGGGACCCCACTCTAGTTCCTTTATATACAGTATCTAATTTCCGTATAGGGGCATTTGGTCTAGTGATATGATTCTCACTTAAGGTGCGGGAGGTCCCGAGTTTGATTCTCGGAATGCCCCCTCTTTTTTATACCTTTTCCGAGGGAATGAAGAGCATCCTACTTGATGCATTGCCTAAGCTTTGGGTACAGGAGGACTCCTATCACAACCTTTGACATGCCTGATGCGCCTACCAAAACGCATGAGCATACCAGTAAAACGCATAAATGCCTATGGAAGCTTTTCAAAAAATGGGGCCTTCACAGAATTGAACTCAGGAGCTCTCGCACCTCAAGCCAGAGTTTTATGTGCCTGGTTTATTTGGTAAATAGTGGGCATCTACAGGGTTGACCCTCACAGAATTGAACTCGGGAGCTCTTGCACGTCAAGCCAGAGTTTTATGTGCCTTGTTTATTTGGTAAATACTGGGCATCTACAAGATTTAAATAGAAGAGGGGGCATTGCGAGAATCGAACTCTCGCACCCAAAGTGAGAATCATCAACTAGACCAAATGCCCCTGTACAGAAACTAGAAACTGTATATAAAGGAACTAGAGTGGGGTCCCGGAGCCAGAGGGTGGCGGAGCTAGGGGAGGGTGGCGGAGGGCAAAGGGATTGCCGGTGGCCGGAGCTAGACATTTTTCCGGACAATGGAAACTGCGCCATTCCTCCACCTAGGTAGACTACTCCTATATATCCGTGAATCCCTTGTCCCACTAATTTTTTAATTTTAAATATGTAATCATTAATAATAAAAAAATTAATTAATTAATTAACGTAAACCTTAAATACACACCAAAAGGCTTTTATACCATCACATGGGCAATTCTCATAGTCCTACGATCAGGCTGTCTTTGTCGTTCTATTTGGGTAGAAGAGGAAGTCTTAACAAATGGAGAGAACTACGTAAAGTCTTTAACATTGTGTATAAGAATAAAGGAAAACAAGGCTTTGGTCGGCCTCTTGATTGAGTACGATGCACAACAATTCATAATTGAATCTTCAACCGCAAATGAAAACAATTGAAGCCTCTCCAAAATGTCCAGCAGACTGAACGGATCGGAGATGTAGACCCTTGATCCTAGTTCCATCATCCACTTTTACATAGTGCCATTGTTCTTTCTGACTTGGAGCTGTTCATAGCGCCCTTAATATATGGTCAGGATTATTGGTTTTCATGTATGGTCAGGATTATTGGTTTTCATGTGCAATCAATAATCTAACTCCGGGATCGCTTGTAATTTGATAATTGGGTACCAATTTCAATTTCATCACTATTTCCTTGTAGTTTGACAGTCCCTTGATGTCATGACAAATGCCTTCTGTCCAAAATGTCCTCGGGATGTCAGCAGCCAAGGGAAAAACTTCCATAACCATGAATCGTAGAAGGGAACACGGTAAATAAAACCTATTGACAGACCAATGGTGAACCATCATGAGTTACATGATCAGGTTATTACACCAATGGGGTTGGAGTTTCACAATATAGCATAAATTTTATTTGAAAAAGTGGTATTCAACTGTTCGTTTTCACAAACACGTTTTTAACCCGTTTTTCCTCTTTTATTGTATTTTTTAAAATATATTGTTATTATTATAAATATAAATTATGTGGTTATTATTATGGGTAGAATGGAGGTGGGAAGGATAAGAGTTTTTTCTCCCAATTATTCATGATAAATTTAATTGACAAAGATACATATTAACATAGATCCATCTCAAATACAGATTTAACATGAGCTGAGAGGGATCCAGTTTCTTCACATGCAATTTTTTTATTAGACTACATTATTTAAATTTTGTATAGCCTTTTTTAATTTTTTTGAGATAAAGTGATTTTTATTTTATTTTTATTTGTGCCAACCAAAACATGAAGAAAAAATTTAAATTTGATTTGTAAAACTACGTTGGTTACACATCATGATGGGCTAGATGGTTAGGGTAGAATGAGTGCCTTTTACGTTAAGTGAATGAAGAAGAGTCGATGGGTTAGCACGATCATAGCTGGGTTGTGGGGAATGAAGCCTTCGACTCAAATAAAATATCATTAAAGTATTTTAGAAAATAATATATACACACTTATACTTATACTTATACTTAACCTAAATATATCTTAACTCTAAGAATATCATGAGATGGAGTTCCTTAAGTAAACACTTTCTTAAATCTAAAAAACTTAAAAAAGCATTTACTCTCTAATGAATTTCGTCTTTCTCCCACACATAAAAATTCAAAAATTAAAATAAAATGTCTAATACTATATATATAATAAAATATATTATTAAAATAAATAAATTAAATAAAAATTATTACGATGATCTTATACCAAAAAAATTATGAAAATGAATTTCAACAAATTCCATACTAACATCATGAACCAAAATCCTTTCATTTACTTCTAAACAGGTTAATTAAAAATTTTCCACAAAAGTAATCATTAAAAATGTGCCTCAACAAAAAAAAATATTTATATCAAAAGGAAAATATAAAAAATGAATACATGTCGACTTAATAAAAGTTTTCACTCTCTCATTGTTATTGTGCAAACAATTTATAATATCTCAATAATCCAAAGTAGTAATTTAACCCTTTAAAGGATAGAGATATAAGAAGCGTCTTAATAATACACGGAAACTTATCACTATTTTATATTCATTTTTTAAATTAAACCTTTTTTTCTTTGGATAATGGAATATACCTTTTTTATAAATATATTTTATTAGTACATTTGGTTTTAAGTATTAGTATGGATTTATCTAAAGTTTTGATTTATCAAAATGGGTGAATCAAATTTATTTAAGTGCAATACAACAATTCCATGATCAGAATGAAAAAAAAACATGAATCTTTTTTCATTTTAGCCAACACAATAATAAAATATATGTTGTAGTTTTTTAGTTTAAATTGTATTAATTAATGTATAATCATTTTTACTTGTAATTCCGACAGTTTTTATGTAGGAGTAATAGAGTTACAAAAAATCATCAAGCTTTTTAGAAAACTTCAAGATTAGCTTCAATATTATAAGGAAATTATATTTTTTATTGTAAATATTTATAGTTTTTCTAATTATTATAGATTAGTTTTAGAAATGTTATGGATAGGAGAGATTTTTTAAATTAAACAAAAGAAGAGCTATTTTAAAAAGCATGTCAATTTTAGGGGATAAATCATGAGAGATTTGGAGAATAAAGGAATGACTAATTTAGGATCTAGGAAAGGCTACTTTTCTTCTAGATTTGTATTTAGTCATTATAAGCCTCAGGGAAATTCTAATGGCCAAATAAATACATAATGATGCCAAGAGAGGAAGATAAGTTCTGTAAGTATCTTTTTATTACATATTTTAAATTAGTGGAATATATTTTCATACTTTTTGTGAATGAATTGTCTACGTGCATGATTTCTTGAAGAATTCTTATTTGTCCTGCGGTTAATATGAAATTCAATCTCTGAATTGGTGTGTTTCTTAAAAATAATTGACAGCGCTGGGAAGATTTACCATCTGGAATTCTAGGTAAAATTAAGACAAAATTTGGCTAGAACCTATATAGGTGCCAAATTCTGTAGAAGTCTCCATGACTTATAAGAATCTAGTGATGGATTATGGATTTTAGTGTGAATAAATCAAGAAAATAGATTTTAGTGTGAATAAATCAAGAAAATAAGTACAACACTAGGAAGAATTACCATCTGGAATTTTAGGTAAAATTAAGACAAAATTTGTCTAGAACCTATATAGGTTCCAAATTCTGTAGAGATCTCCAAGACTTACGAGAATCTAGAGATGGATTATGGATTTTAGTGTGAATAAATAAATAAAATAAGTATGAGACATGTTGTTTTAAATAATTATTTGTTCTATGGATGGAAGGGTTGCACGAAAGAATTAGCTAAAATCAAGATAGAATTTGGGTAGAACCTATATAGGTTCCAAAATCTTGTATAAGTCTCCATGACTTATAAGAATCTAGTGATAGATTATGGATTTCAGTGTGAATAAATCCAGAGAATAAGTACTAGACTTGTTGTTTTAAAGAATTATTTGCTTTGTGGATGGAAGGTTTGTAGGAGAACTAGATTTTTCATGCATCAAATTCTTTGGTAGATTTTCAAAACTTGTGTGAAAATATTTACTCTTACTAGATTTCTAACAATATTCACCCAAAAATATACTTGAAAAAGGGTCAAAACTTAGAATAATTAGACTATACAAAATGTTTTAATCAGGAAAATGTCTCTTAAAATTACTTTATATAATATATATGATGAGCCTCCATACTACAATAAGAATGTTGCAACTCCCAAGGCTACAAACTTTAATTACCAATGTGGAATTCATACAAACATAAGAATATATGACGAGCCCCGATATTACAATAAGAATGTTGCAACTCCCAAGGCTACCAACTTTAATTATGAATTTGGAATTCGTACAAACATAAGATTTATAAGTTCTATCTCCACAGGGGGAACAAGGTTAAGGTTCTACTTAAGATGATTTGAAACAGTAGACCAAATCAAAATGCACAGAGACCACTTTGAAAAATTCACTAACAAGCAAACTACTTAGCCTATCATTGCAAGAAAAGGGATGGCCAAAACATAACATATTCTACTGTAGAGATTATGGAAGAAACCCCTGTGTGTTCGAATGGAAGTAAATTCCAAAAAGTAACTTTGATATATTTTGTAGGAAGCAAACATATTATATTGAATAAAAATCAAATTCTATTATACTTGCTAAAGGTCATATTGAGGTTTTCATAGTTGTATCTTCAGTCCAACAACCAGGTCATATTGTTTATGTTGTGTGTTAGATAGAATTAAAATAATTTAGCTTTTAGCAAGTATAAAAAAAGGTGAGTGAGGGGTAGTCTCCTTGAAGGGATGGCAATTTCCCTGCAAAGCCCCTAAAATGGTGGATCTGGTATATTGGTGTACTCAGAACCATGGACAGGTAGTAGTTGTTCAGGAACCAACTAAGTTGTTGATGGGCCTAAAGCAAGGAACAAGCATCCTTAATATTCTATTGCTGGCCTCTGTTATGCACAATAAATCGTTAATGTCCTAAACATTTAATGCATTAAGCCACGCGATATGGCATATATCTCCAACATTCGTAAGAACACTCTATAACTTGAAAATCATTTTGTCAAACGAAAAAGGAGAGGATAAAATGTGCTAAATGATGGTCAAATGGGCCTTCAATTGTACCTATTTAGGAGGCTCATCAGTATACATAGTTGACATTAAAATATTTTATTCAACATGAAATTCAATTATTTATTTATGTTCCAGATTGTCCACGTAATTTTTTTTAGTTTTTATATTTTATATTTTAAAATACAAAAAAATATTACTTATTCTAAGTATTGAAATATTTTATTTATGATACATATTGTCACATTAAAAAATTCTTATGATTAATATATTTTATTTATGATACATATTGTCACATTAAAAAAAAATCTTCTACTTAATATATTTTAAAATACACGTCAATATTACTCAACTTTACTTATTTAAACATTTGATTTAATTTTTTTTATAACTAATATTTTTAAAATTTCTCATATCAAATTTAAAAATTGAATGAATTACACATCTTTCTTTTATTACTTTCAATTACTTTTTCTTTTTTTTCTCTAGTGAAAACACACATACATAACAGTGATATATATTAATTAATAGAGATTAAGTTAATATATTTAAGGTTTGTATTGAAATTATCACACCGAGTGAAATATTTCTATTTTAAAGTATTACATCTCAGCTCTAATAATCATAAAAAAGATTAATATATCCTAGATCCTTTATAGTGAGTTGCAATATCAACTAGTTGAATGAGATGTTTTACAATATTTTTACAATATTTTGATTTAACTAATCAAATAAATATATTTATTTTTGTTTTTATATTATAATCAATATTTATTTTCTATTTATGAAATAATTAATTTTAATTTTAAAAATAATATATGTAAACTCCACATTAAACATAAAAACAATCAATTTTACAAAATACACCTTAATACAATTAATAATCCATTTAACTTTTAAATATTAATAATCAACTTAATTTAACATTTAAATATGAAGGCTCAGTACAATTTTTTCTTGTAACTCTATAACACAAGGACCACACTAACCATCAAAACAAAATTTAACTAAAACAACTAAATATTTTTTTTAATTTCTTAATTTTCTCTAACTTATATATAAGAACTTTGAGTGCAAGGAGGTTTGTTGAATTTTGTATTTCATTAATAATGGAAGAGCATATTTTATAGGGAGGTAATATGCTATTTGGCATGAATGCGAAATCGAACGCTTAAACAAAAAAAAGCCATTTTAAATTAATTAATTTAAAAATGTGCGGAAGAGACACATCATACAATTGACTTTCGAAGTATTGGCATCTTAAATAAAGTTAAACTTAAAAAATGTATTTTGTAGGCAGTAATCTATAACGCGATTTTTTGAAAGCTTTTCCAGTGGATTTTTCCGGTTAAAATTCGGCAGAAATTTATTGGAATCCCAAGTTTGATAGCTAGTTTCTGCACAATCAATGACTCCCAGGGGTTTTTCAGGGCGCTGAATCCAAATATGCAGTTAAAAAACCATTTTAACTGCTAAAAAACAAGATTTAATCTCATTTCTTCCCGCTGGATTCCGTCACTGGAATCTCCAAAAAGTTACAGTATAGACAACTTCGTCCTTCTCGATTGAGATAACTATTTTTTTTACCATTCGTTACTTTTTTTAATGTAACGTATTTTTGTAAAATATGAGATAATTTTATGGGGCGTTTTATGGTAATTTTTTTGCTATTTATAGAATTGGCAGAATTGGCATATATATTACGAAATTAAATCTTTATCTTCAACTAAAATGGGCATATATATTACAAAATAAAATATTTATTTTTAATAATTGGTTAAGTGTTTTTATTATAATTTAAATATTAAACAAAATCATTAACATAGAATTATTAAATGAAATCCACTATTATTCTTTTCACACTGTTTATCGAATCCCTATCCTAATCGAAAGATGGGAAAACATAAAACTTTATAGATTGGTCGAGTTTCTTATCATCATCAAAATATTGAATAAAATCATTTGATTTTAGATTCAGAATGTAAAATTAATAAAATATGAAAATAGAATTGCTTGTGTATATGACATTGATCTGAAATCACCTATAAATGACTTTAGAGAATTAAATGAAGGTATTATAGACTCATGTGTTGGGGTGTGCCTATGTTAATTTATGCAAAGGATCGATAAGATTGTGAAATACATAGGCAGTGAAATAGTAAGAGAAACACAGAGACCAAGCACATAAACACAAAAAGTTTGATAAGGAGTTCACCCAATCTTCCTGGGCTAAGTCTCCTGGTCCAGCCTTCACTAGTGGCCTTTCTATTGTGCCTTAAAGTAGAGCTTTTAAAATAAGAAGCTCAATTTCAGTCTCACTTAATAGATGATGATCAGTAGGATTGTACTTGGATCCCCCAAGTCTCTAAAGTTCACAGACTCACCTTACTGAATCTCGACCTCAACTAGTTTCAGTGGTATGAGTCTGATTTGGTACTCAATACCTGACAGGTATACACAGAAGAGTTTTTTTAAACTCTCAAGCCTTCTTTGGAGTTCACAGACTCTCGGACTCTCTCTTTCTCTATCTGCTCGATGCTTCCTTTGCTCTATAGGTCAACTCGACTTCTCTGTTCTCTGGAATTTGCTTCTCTCTCTTTCTACCTCCTCTTTCTCTGCTTCCCCTTGCTCTCTATCCATTTGTGGCTTAAAGCCAATCTGCTCCCTAACTGTTCGTTTCTGCTTCCTGGCTCTCTAGATCTCCTGCCTCTGTCCACTTGAATTCCCTACTCTGCATCATCATCACTGTGTAACGCTTCACAGAGAGGTGGCCACTTGTTTCCTCATGAATAGAGTGCCAGTTCTCTTTGAGTGGTCCTTATTTCCGTTGCTTCAAGATTGCCTGTGAAATTGATTCCTACGCCAACTCATCAAACATGCTGGACCTCAAATCTCATATGAATCAGCCTATTTCCCTGTCGAATTTGGTCATCCATCAGATTATTTCTCCGTCATTGATTTGGAACCTCCAGATCTTATGATCTCCATCCATATCAGGCAGGTAAGTAGCATGACCTTTAGCCGTCCGATGTGAGCAGTTTTCTCTCTCATCTGCTGGACGTGTGTCACCTAGTGTATGGCATCGGGCGGGACTCGATTGAACACGCTTACCGCTTGAAGCCCTTTCGATATCCTGTTGGTTTTAGTGAGGGACCCGCCTTCTAACGGAATCAACAATTTCCATATAGTTTTATGCCTTCCTCATGACCGAGCGCTTGGGGGCTTTCCTTCACTAAGGGGAACATCCTGCAATACGTGATTAGCACTTAATCACGTATCAGAAACTGCCTCTGTTTTTGGATTTGACCTCCCATTTGTCAATTTGTGCGAGCATGCAGTCACCATGCGCCAACGGTCTGTGCACTTTGACCGAGGGTCCTTGTTGTTCCATGATGACCACAAATTGCCGTTGTGTAGAGGTTATTTATGATAAGATTGATATCCATAAGACTTTGAATTTTGACATATTTTGAAACATTTATGAAAACTTAGAGAATGTTTAAGGATCCAATTTGGATCACGGCCTTCCCACTGAAAAAAAGCTTTTGGACCACAAAAATTTGGTTTTCAAGCATCGACCAAGTGAGGGTATAGCTATCCCACTTGTCCGATCTCTATCCATTTTGCACTTCTTGGCTTTGAACCCTTGAGTCCCATCCTAAGGTACTCAACATCTCCCCTATGTGTCGTCCTCACTTTCCTGTCAAGAGTTGTGTCTTCCTACAATTCATTGAGATATTCAGGTAGCACATCATCAATAGAAGGCAATTGACTCTGCTCTTCAGGATCTTCAATTAATGAAGGTTCAAATAGTCTCAAGTTGTCTGCATTAACAACTAAGTAGATGTGCATGTAAGCCAGTAAATTAAGGTTAAAAGCATTCTCAACAATTTTCTCAAGTATCTTAAAAGGTTCATACCTTATTGGCTTTAGCTTTTTACCTTCACCTTGCATTCTGTATTTGCTCATATACAACCAGACTTGATCACCAACTTGGAAACTATGCTCCATCTGATACTTGTCATGCCTTGCCTTGTATTTGGCTTGGCTCTTTTCTAGTTGTTCTTGTACTGCCTGGTGAATCTCTTGGATTTGTCCAATGAACTTGGTTTCCTTGTCCAAATCACTGTGTCCATCAACTGATATGTCTTTACCAAAGACAAAATCCAAGGGAAACCTTGGTGTGAAACGAAAATAGGTCTTAGAAAGAGATTTTTGTGTGGAAGAATGTTTTGCTCAGTTGTAAGCATGTTGCAAATAACACAAATGTTCATCCGTAAGTTTGAGATGCTTGCTGCAATAGCCTCTCAGCAACTGGATAACTGTCCTGTTGACCACTTCTGTTTGACCATTTGTTTCTGGATGAAAGGTTGTGCTTTTCTTTAGTTTGGTGTTCATCAGTTCCCGCAGACTCGACAAAAACTTCCCAACAAATCCAGAATCTCGATCAGATACAATGGAAGTGGGTAATCGAAAATGAACCCATAAATGCTGAATGAACAACTTTGTAGTTTGTTCAGCTGTAATCTGTTTATTACAAGGTATCAAACCATAGATTTTGCTGAACCTATCCACAACAACATATAAATAGTCATGACCTTTCCTAGATTTAGGCAATCCTCCAACAAAGTCCATGGAAATACTTTCCCAAGGATGAGAAGGAATTGGTAGTTGAGTGTACAAGCCTAGTTTTCTATTGCTCGGCTTGCTTTAAACACACATGGTACACCCTCTTATATATCTAGAAACTATCTCATTCATTTTTGGCCAGTAACAAAATCTTTGCAGTTGTGCAACCATTTTACTGACACCAAAGTGACCTGATATTAGAGAAGTGTGTGCTTCTCGAACTATCTTTACTCTTTTAGTTTGTGGAATGCATAGTTTCCCATAATGATACAAGATTTGGTCCTTAATATTATAATCCAATTCTTTTACTAATTTTCCTTGACTTAAAGTTGCATATACATCTTTAAAATCTATATCTTGAGCATATTGTTCAATGTAGATCTCATGAAATACTGAAGTATGCTTAAGTATAACAAATGCATTTATAATTGGTCTAGATAACATATCTACAACTTTATTGTGTATGTTTTTTTTTTTATATTTGATGACTAAATGAAATTGTTGTAGAAAACCCATCCATCTATAGTGTATTGATTGTTGCAACTGAGTTTGGGAGTGTAGATATTGAAGTCGTTGATGATCAGTATGTATAACTGTCTCTTTTCCCATTAAGTAATGTTTCCACTTTTTCACACTCTATACTAATGCATACAATTATTTATCATATGTGGGATAGTTAACTACTACAAAATTAAATGTCTCAGAATGATGACATATGGGTTTACCATGCTGTATCAACACTGCTCTTATGGCATAGTCACTGGCATCCGTTTGGATCTTAAATGGTATTTGAAGATCGAGCAGTGCTAGTATTGGTGTTGTACTAATCTTTTCTTTCAAAGTGTTGAACGCTTTCTTCTATTTGCCTCCCCACTGAAACACCTTGTTCAATCATGTTGAAGCATGTAAGGGAGCTGCAATTAAGGAAAAGTTAGAAATGAAATTTGTCCAATATTGTGCTACTCCTAGGAAGCTTCTAACTTCTGTAGTAGATTTGGGTTTAAGCCAGTTTACAGTGACTGCAACCTTAGAGGGATCTATCTTCAATTCACCACCCCCTACAATATGTCCCAAATAATTCAAGGATGTTTTCCCAAATTCACATTTTGAGAGTTTAACATAATTTTTTTCTCTTTTCAAAACATCTAGTGTCTGCTTAACATGATTTAAATGTTCTTCCCACATTTTGCTAAATATAAGAATGTCATCCATATATACAATATCAAAATCATCAAGAAAATGTCTGAGTACATCATTCATTATTCTCATGAAGGTAGCAAGAGCATTAGTTAAGCCAAAAGGCATAACCAGCCACTCATACAATTCATGCTTTGTTTTGAAAGCAGTCTTCCATGCATCTTGTTCTGCAACTTTGACCTGATGATAGCCACTATGTAAGTCTAATTTGGAAAAATAAATACCTTCCTTTAACTGATCTAATAGATCATCTATGCGAGGAAGGGGATAATGATTTTTTATCATTATCTTATTCAGTGCTTGGTAATCAATGCACATTCTCGACGAGCCATCTTTCTTTTTCACCAAAACAATTGGAGACCCACATGGTGATGTGCTAGGTCTAATGAACCCCTTCTCAAGCAGCTCCTATACCTGCTTCTTGATTGTTGCATTCTCTAAACCAGACAACCTATACATTCCAATGTTAGGCAATGGAGCATATTACTACAAATTAATATCATGCACTATTTCCTTTTTGGGTCGCAGACCTTTAGGTTCTTGAAACAAGATATCATATTCTAAAACAATTTTTTCTAAATTAGCTTGCTGTTTAGTATCACAACCCTCAAATACATTGGTTTTATCAGGTTTCTTTTCCTTTACAACCATTAATAAAAATTGTTTGAATGAATTTACAATTCATTTCATCTGCCCTGAGTTTATGAGAATATAATTATACTTGAGCTTATGAGCTCTTACAATATATTTGATTCCATCTTTAACAAGTAGACACTTGTTCTCAGCTCTATCAAAAATAATTTTTCTATCATACTAGTGGGGACTTCCTAAAACAATTCCACATATATCCAAAAGAACTATATCTAACTCAACCTCATCTACAAATGCTAACCCAAAAGAAAACTTAAGTTTACATTGTCTAGTCACTTGCAGTTGTGCTTAATCACATATCCAACCTAATGGATATGGCTTCTTGTGAGGTGTAATCAGTAATCCCAACTTCTTTACAATTTCTTCAGAAATTAAATTTACTTATGAGCCACTGTCAAACAAAGTATTGATCTTTTGATGATCGGAAATAACTCGAATATGAAAAAGCTCATGCCTTTTCCTCTCATTTTTTTCATTATTAGTAGATTGTGTAGAATTATTAGTAGATGCTTCAGAATTTTCACCTTTTATACCGATGGTTGCAATGGTTGTTTCATCTCCTGAGTCTAACCCCAAATCTTTCTGAATAGCTACAACAGTCTTCTTCTTCTTACCCTCAAGCTTCTTAGGTCTCAACTCTGGATGCAGAATCCAACAGTGCTCATCATCATGCCCATCCTTCTTACATTGAGTGCATGAAGACTTTCTTTTCTATGCAGTGTTGGCCTTCCTCTCTTTCCAATTTTGTTTTCTTTTCTCCTTATTCTTGCTTGCAGTGGGTTTGGATGATCCCCAAACTTTTGGGTTCCCATTCTTTCCTCTAGCTTCTAGATGCGTAGCTTGAACAGATACCTCATCTATACTAGTGGGATTAAACATGAGGATAGTGTGCCTCATGTAGTTGTGTAGACCACCTATGTACTTCAACAGAATCTCAGGTGAGTCAAAATAAATTCTTAGAATCAAAGCTCTTTTCCTAAATTCTTGGGTGTAACATTGTACACTTTGCCCTTTCAATTGGCGAAGAGTTTTCTAGCTCATCATGGCTTGCTGCATGTAAGCTAGTGGATAAAATTTTATTTTGATTACAGAAACAAATTCACTCCAGACAGAAATAATCTTACCATGTTTCTTCATGTCATCTTGTGTCTTGCCTTCCTGCCATACCAAGGTAGTGCCTCCGAGGCATAGGCTAGCTAGCTAAATCTTACTCTTGTCTAAGTCGATACTTTGCACTCTGCAATAAACATCAATCTTTCTGATCCAATTATCCAGCTTCTCTGCATTCAACTCTCCATCATATATTGGTAAATCAAATTTAACATCTAATTTAAACAAAGATGTCTTCTTTTTATGTTTAGGGCTATTAGGAGGTGTGAGAAAGTTTTCTTCTTTCCCTTTGCCTTTTGAGTGGTCATGGAGGAGAGACTCTTCTTCTCCTTTATCTATGGAGTGTGATGAATCTTCATATTTACCTTTCTTAAACTCCCTATACATTTCCTCTACCATGGACCTCATGGCTAGGAAACTATCTATAAATTGGAGGTCTAGTCACAAAGGACTTTCTTCTGACATTTTCTTCTTAGGATGGACTCTTCCAATTTGCAAGTTAGTTTCAACCAACTCTCCTTCTCCTAATTTAAGCTTTGATCTAGTTAGCATTCAACAATAAAATCTAGCACAAGCATCTCTAACCTTAACAACCTAGGAGCTCTCATACCACTTGATCGGAAATCACCTGTAAATGACCTCAGAGAATAAAATGAAGGTATTACAAACACATGTGCTGGGGTGTTCCTATGTTATTTTATGCAACAGATCGATAAGATTGTGAGATACACAGAAACTGAAACAGTAAGAGAAACACAAAAAAAACACATAAACACAACAAGTTTAATAATGAGTTCACCCAATCCTCCTAAGCTACATCTCCTAGTCCAACCTTCAGTGGTGACCTTTCTATTGTGCCTTAAAGCATAGTTTTTAAAATAGGGAGCTCAATTTGAGTCTCACATAATAGATGATGATTAGTAGGATTGTACTTGGATCCCCCAAGTCTCTAAAGTTCACAGACTCTCCTTACTAAATCTTGACCTCAACTGGTCTTAGTGGTATGAGTCTGATTTGGTACTCAATACCTAAAATGTATACACAGAAGAGTTTCTTGAACCTTTGAAGCCTTCTTTGGAGTTCACAGAGTCTCAAACTCTCTCTGTCTCTGTCTACTCGATGTTGCCTTTGCTTTGCAAGTCAGCTTGAATTCTCTATTCTTTGCAATTTGCTTCTCTCTCTTTCTACCTCCTCTTTCTCTGCTTCCCCTTGCTCTCTATCCATTCGTGGCTTAAAGCCAATCTGCTCCCTAACTATTCATTTCCACTTCCTAGCTCTCTGATCCCCTACCTCTGTTTGCTTAAATTCCCCTGCTCTGCGTCATCATCACTATGTAATGCTTCATAGAGAGGTGGCCACTTGTCTCCTCACGAACTAAGTGTCAATTGTCTTTGAGTGGTCATTATTTCCATTGCTCCAATATTGCCCACAAAATAACTAATTCCTCTACCAACTCATCGGTCATGCTGGACCTCAAATCTCATATCACTCAGCCTATTTCCTTGTCGAATCCAGTCATCCATCGGATCGTTTCTCCGTCGTCAATGTGGAGCCTCTAGATCTTATGGTCTCCATTCATATCGGATGGGTAAGTAGCATGACCTTTACCCATCTGATGTGAGTGGTCTCTCTCATCCGTCGGATGTGCGTCACCTAGTGTATGGCATCAGGTAGGACTTGGTCAAACTCACTTACCGCTTGAAGCTCTTCCGATATCTTGTTGGTTTTAGTGTGGGACCTGCCTTCTGATGGAATCGGCAATTTCTGTACAATTTTATGCTTTCCTTGTGACCAAGCACCTAGGGGCTTTCCTGTTGAAAATAATATTGAGAGGGGGGGTGAATCAGTATTATCTAGTTCTTTTAACAAATCTTCCTTATTTACACTTTGAATTATTTTTGCATATCAGTACCATAAAATAATGAGCAAGAAAAACAGACAGTCACATCAAAGAACACCAGATATAAGGTGGAAACCCAATGTGGGTGAAAACCACCTGCTGCAATATGTCTCTATCTTCTTTCAAATTAGAAACTCCTTTTACAATGGTCTTGTACTGGTGCAGTCCTTTACCAGTACGCAGGCTGCAACCTGCAGAGAGCTACAACTCTCTCTCGTTTTCCAGTCTCTCCTGGAAGGGAGCTACAACCCCATACTTCTTTTCTTTTAAGGACCACCTTTCATAAATTTTCAAACTGGATCCATAAACATCAAATGATCATCAAGTACCAGTAAGTCACCCAGATAACCAGATCCACAATAACAGTGAACTAAACCCAGAACACCTTATCAACAAAAAATCAGTCAACAAAAGATCTTAAGACAGATACACAATTTCCTTTTCTCTAGCCTGTGGCGTCTCCGCATTGCACCTTCTGCGGTGCCTCTGTGGCGTCTCCGCACTGCGCCTTCTGTGGCGCCTTCGCACTGCACCTTCTATGGCGCCTCCGCACTGCGCCTTCTGTGGCGTCGCCGCACTGCGCCTATGTGGCATCTCCGCACTGCGCCTTCTGTGGCGCCTCTGTGGCATCTCTGCACTGTGCCTTCTGTGGCGGCTTCGCATTGCGCCTTCTATGGCGTCTCCGTACTGCGCCTTCTGTGGCGCCTCTGTGGCGTCTTCGCACTACGCCTTCTGTGGCGTCTCCACACTGCGCCTTCTGTGGCGCCTTCGCACTACGCCTTCTGTGGCATCTCCACACTGCACCTTCTATGGTGCCTCTGTGGCGTCTCCGCACTGCGCTTTCTGTGGCGCCTCTGTGGCATCTCCGCACTGCGCCTTCTATGGCGTCTCCGCACTGTGCCCTCTATGGCGCCTCTGTGGCGTCTCTGCACTGCGCCTTTTGTGGCGCCTCTGTGGTGTCTCTGCACTGCGCCTTCTGTGGCGTCTTCGCACTGCGCCTTCTGTGGCGCCTCCGCATTGCGCCTTCTGTGGCATCTCCACACTGCGCCTTCTGTGTCGCCTCTGTGGCGTCTTTGCACTTCCGCAGTTACAGCACTCGAGAGATCACCCTTCACAGATTCGCTTTCCACTTCACTTCCATATAGATCGATCTTTTGAAACAATAACCCAATATTTCAGATCTTAAGATATTCAACCCAAAAGCATACTCAAGCCAAATGATCTCCTTTGCTTTATATAGGCAAGCTCTTCCTCAAATCATGGACCAATACCACGGGCCAAAACCATAACAAACCAATACCATCAACTCAATACTAGGGATCAACACGTCTGTCGAGATGCCATGGTCCAAAAACCATAGGTTCAAATTCCAAGGACTAACTACCATGGACCAAAGGTAAGTTTTCCCACATGAAATAACTTTTCTCTGCATAAAATTCCGTGAACTTTTCTCCACATGAAATAAACTTTTATAAACTTTTCTCTGCATAAAATTCCGTGAACTTTTCTCCTGCGTACTTCTTAATTCTCATCATATTGAGAGCCATGCCATGGGTGTTGCCATCAAGTACAACATCTGTAACATATAACCATACCAGAAACATAATGCCAACATGAAATTAAAATGAAACAAAAGCTTGGAAATTTGTAAATCAATGTAGAGATTTAGATGATGAACATATATGTCTTAGAATGTTATCATGTGGAATTCCTTTGCATGAATGAATGCTTATTGGATTGACCAGAACCACCCCTGGGGTACCATGAATGAAATGTGAAGCAATGACCTCAAAATATGTATTTGGCATAAGCACATACTCCTAGGGTGATACATGAGAAAAACTATGGCTAGTTATAGACATAGAGATGATTGGATTTTACCTAGAACTAGGCTGTTGAGATTGCAACAAGATGATGGAGCTTAGTGGAAAGGAGTCACCTTCACTAAGTGGGCCCGTAGGCAAATTATGGCGCAAAGTCTATTTTTATACTATGTCTATTTTTAGACATATGGATCATGTCTATGAGTTGCAGGATGTTGTTTATGGATGATTGGTCAAGTTGGCAAAAATAGATGGACTTCTATTTTTAGACAACAACGATGACACTGTCAAGTCTAATTATAGAGCAGTCAA
The DNA here is from genome assembly GCA_000404065.3 of Pinus taeda. Lineage (NCBI taxonomy): Eukaryota > Viridiplantae > Streptophyta > Pinopsida > Pinales > Pinaceae > Pinus > Pinus taeda. The sequence continues at coordinate 52,214 of APFE030576022.1, read as the reverse complement.
ATATTATTAGCTTATAATAATATTTAGACTATAAACTTTATCTTATTCTCTTGGAGCACCTCAGTTGGAGCTACAGATGTGGCACATGCAGCTGACAGAAGGAATCACGTGGTTACCTATGGGTTGACTGAGCTATTGCATGCAGGACTTTAGTTAGAACTCAACTGGTTGAGTTTAGTGGAGCTGGAGGTGGAGTTGATGGAGTTGTGTTCAGTTTGACTTGGTTGAACTGGTTGTATTTAGTCTAACTGGAAAATAGACTAAGTGATGAGTTGTGTGAATTAGTTATTAATTAATTCACTAATTATTAATTCATAATGCAATACATCAGTTAACTCAGTGCATGTACAGTTTAGTGGAGACAGGTGTTAGAGATTGAGATTGCTATCAGTTGTGATTATAGTTGTGCATGAGATATTGCATAATCAGTGGTATTAAGTTATGCCAATGAGAATTGTGGCCAAGAAAAAATGATTATAGCTTGTGCTCACGTGATTTCCAGTGTGAGTGATTTTCCAAGGTAAAAAGAACTTGGAACGAGTTTGGTTATCAATTATTGTTCTTGCAGGATTGTGCAGTGGAGGCAGGCAAGCAGCGGAGGAGATTTGGAGATTAGATCTGAGCTGTATTGTGTGTAACAGATGGAGATAGTACTGAGTACTTGTGAGGAGTATTGTACTATGTTTGTTACATGTTCTCAATCATATAATGTACAGATAGTTTGGGGTTTTTAGCGAGATGCTTTCCCTGGGATACATACTGTGTTGATTTATGTGTTTGATGCTTCTATGTGCGCATGTGTATGTTTCTGAATACTGCTAAATTGATGATCAACGTAGATGAGATTATGTATTATGCATGTATTCCGCAATAGTGTATAATCAAGATAATCTTGGTTGAATAAGTGTCATATTATTCATAAATTTCTACATGGTATCAGAGCGGTTGATCATCAGATCTACTATTCAGGAAGTGTTTACATCTTATTTCTTTAGGCAGAGTGTGTAATTGGGCCAGGTAGCCTCTGGATTCATCCTTCCTTTGGAAGGTGAGATATTTGGTGAATGCCCATACAGTCGATCTTTGTACGAGAAGTATTTTGTTCTCATGAATTTTAGATTGGAAGCAGTTGAGTTTTGAGCTGGTGGAATTCGAATTTGCAGCAGTGTTTTCTTGGTGTCAACGTTGAAATGTCTTTCAACGAATTGCAATTGGAGTATGCCCTTGAGGGCAGTTCGAACTATATGCATGAAGGACATCATGGAGGCGGTGTTAGATGATAATGGGTTGAAGGAGTTCATAGATGCGGATGTCCCAAAACCTACTGATGCTGCTCAAGTCAGGGATTGGCAAAAGAAGATAGCAAAGTGTTAAAGGATTCTGTTGGAGGGCATGAGGGATCACATTGTGTCCAACTTCCATGGAAAGGCTTCTCCATTCTTGATGTGGAAAGCATTGACAGATCTATACCAAAGCAAGAGCGACCAGAGGAAGTTGGCACTCAAGGATAAACTCAGAAACATCAAATGAAAGAAGGGCGACAGTGTGCCCAAGTATCTCACGAAGTTAACCCAATGCAGGGATGAGCTGGGAAGTGTGGGGGTGACTCTCAATGATGAGGACTTGGTGAGCTTGGCTCTACTTGGTCTTCTGAAGAGTTGGCATTCCTATCAGGACTCTGTCAATGGTCAGGAGAAATTGCCAGGATGGGAGAGACTTTGGTCGGATCTTGTGCAAGAGGAGATCAGGCGGAATACCAGGGACAGATCTTCATCAAAGGCACCTGATGAAGAAAATTGCGCTTTGGCTGCCAAAGCAAAGAAGGGGAAGAACAAGAAAGCTTCACATTCTGGTGCAAATGGCAAGAAGCAGGATATGTCCAAGGTGAAGTGCTTTCACTGTCACCAGATATACAACGTTAAGTTAAAACTTCAACTATTTGACAGAATAGACTTTCGGATATCCGACTTTGTATTGATAGAAGAATGAGTTAGTTCTAACTCCTATCACATTATACTATTACAATTTCATTTATCCGATGCCACACCCTTGGACACCAGATTCCATTCCGATGGAAAAATCATCGGATCTTGTCGGACTGAAATAATACAACATTGACTATTGGACAATCAAGAATTGAACTTTTGGCCTCTATGGTGGTGAATATACGACATTTAACCTTTTGCTTAAACTTGTGATTTTTATTATTTGATTATACACCATCAGACATCTTGGCAGATAGGATCTCACCAAATTAATATAATATGACGTTGCATATCCGATGCCCAAGCATTGGATGTTTTGGTCTCTATGGCAACAAATATTTGACATTTAGCTTGTCATAATTTCGACATATGTTGGCTTTGTCAATCTGACCATAAAGTGTCAGATGATTAAAGGCATTTTTGGCCTACTTTGGTGTCAGATATTCGACATCTATTCCATTGAATAACTGATGTTAAAAAAAGTGTCACTTATTGGACACAATCCCATTGACGAAAATTATATTTGGATATCCGACAACTAGGAGTGGAATAACCGACGATTAAACATGATATTTTTGCCCCATTTGTACCAGTGAAGCAAGCTATAATTGAGGCTCCCACTCTCTATAGTCCAAATTTCAACAAATATTTCATGCTCTATACTTTTTGTTTAGATTATTTGCAATTGTTTTAACTTAGAAAGATATCCAAGGAAATGAACGACCTATATCCTTTATGAGTACATACATTCAAGGATCAAAGCTGAATTATCCCGATGGACAAACATTCTTATGCTATGTACAAGGCTGCCAAACAATTTAGGCCATATATTCTTAAAAATCATGTCATAGTGTTTGTTTTTTTTTTGCTGAAGCAAGAGTCGTACCTTCTATTTCATTAAATATTAAAACAACTTACATAGAATACAACAGTCCCCAAGGAACTGTGGGCAAAAGAAAAGCCACTCACATACAGCTTAGGGCCGTGAGCTAAAGGCTTAAACACTAAGCCTCGGTCCCTCAAACAATCAAACAAGTGAAATAAAGAGTTAGACCCAAAGAGGCATTAGGGACCCATCTAACAAGAATTCGGTTCTGAGTGGGGGATAACCCTCAAGCATGAAGAGTGCGTGAAAGCCATCGAATTCCACCAAGACTCGAAACCTGTCCGAAAGAAATTCTTCCCCAGATCTGCACCATTATCCTAGATCGACGATCCTCCACGCTAGATCCAACATCATAGGATAATATCACTACACCAAGAAGCCCGACAATTAACCACGCGATAGCCATCTTGGACCCACCAACATGCTTGTTTGTTCCTGACTGTAGATCCTCCATGCTAGATCCAACGATGGAGGATGATATTGCACTACCTAGTAGCCTAGCAATTAACCAACATGCTCACTTGTTCCTGACCATAGATCCATATTGTATGATCCGACGGCCAAGGATCATATCGCATGAGCCTAACATACTAAAAATTACTATGTGATGAGGGCGGTATTCCTTCCTCGTACTATGCCACGTGGAGCAAGGTGAATGGAATCGCTCCCAACTCCACAAAACTGCTTCCCACATGAAGGTCATGCGATGGATGATAAACCACCTCGCGAGTGGTATTATAGCAATGTAAAAAAAACATGGGGGGTTTAAGGTTGCCAGGAAAGCCAGTATTCCTGCCCCACTCATCATCCCATCTCTGTGGCCCCATGAACTAGTGCAAGCAGAAAATCCCTCTATTTGGCCGACCATTTGCAGACCTGAGCTTGTCCAGCCACTTCCAACTGAAACTTCTGTGATCATACCGTCGAGGGTTGGGGAGGCCGAAAATGACCTGCGTCCCCAGAATGTTCTTACTCTAGAAAAAACTCTGCATCAAGAGTCCACATTACCCAGACCCTGCCTCTTTGTCTCTATTTCAGAACACCATTATGTCCTCATCTGCCTGGTCACGACATAGTGCCTTTAATTTGTTCAGAGGCATCTCTGGCCAACTCAGTGCAGCCTTGCTTTTGGTACAGAGCACTCCTTGATTGGCCAAGATGTCCACTAATTTGTTTGCTGTCCTGTGCACATGGTTAAAACTCATGGTACGTAAGCCTTGGAGATGAAGTTGAATCCTTTGAAAGACCTAGAGCAACCTCCATTGTTTTGATACTTTTTCCAGCTCCATGCCACAACTTATTCGTTTGATCGAGTTTATGATTAACTCTGAATCAACTTCGACAATAATATTTTGGAGATTATCTTGCTTTAGTAATTTTAAACATTGTTCAAGAGCCATTAATTCCACCATATTGTTAGTGGCTCTTCCCAAATGGCAATGGAATATGAGAAGGGTATTGCCATTTTCATCCCTTAACACCCGTCCATAGCCAACAATACCCAGGTTATCTTTGGAAGCCCCATCAATGTTGTATTTCAAAAAATCCTGAGGGGGAGGATGCCAATAATCCTGCTTAGTATCAAGATTCAAACCCTTCCTGTCCAAGCCCTGCGGGATAAGCCCCTGCATACCCAACTTAAGAAGAATCTACATTTCAACTTTTGATGGTGGATTCTTAGGGTAAGTGCGTATTATGGAACTTACCGTCTCCTTAAGGTGTCTTAAGATTTGCTCAAAAAGGCGATGGGAGGAACATTTAACATTCTTAAAGATTCTATTGTTCCTTTCTTTCCAGACTGTCCATATTATGAAGCTTGGTGTTAAAGCCCAGGTAGAGCCTAGAAGTTAAAAATCAGAGAAATGGCTTCTCCAATTGTTTAGGGTATTGATGATGCTTCCTTTGTCCCTATCTATCTATTGAAAGATAGAGGCAAAAGTGTCCCACAACCAAGAGGTGAAAATGCAGTTATTAAGAAGGTGCTCCATTGCTTCCTCTTGGGCTTCACAGAGTTTGCATCTGGAAGGGCCCAGAACACCCCTCTTTCGAATGTTATCCCAAGTCAGAATTCTCATGTGATGAACCAACCCCATGAAAAGTTTAATCTTCATCCATCCTTGATGTCTCCAGAAGTTCTGCTAAACCTTGTCCAGTTCGTTGGAATCTATCCCAAGGAGTATGCGTTTTGCCTCCTTAAGATTGAAGGTACCTGCATTATTGTTGAACCATCTAAGTTGATCATGCTCCCCTGCCACTAATATTTTCCTTTGTTCCAACCTTGTCAGAAGTGCCTCTGCTGTGGCTTTCAGTGGGCTATCTTCCCTGCTATCCCACTTCTTCTAGGTTCTCCGTTTGCCTTCACTGTTGGTTTGATCACATAAATATTTTACCTTAAATAACCTTTGGGTATCTGTATCTTTCTTGAGGTCTGACAGGTCCTCTCTTAACAGTGTAGGTTCTTGTTTCCATTTATCCTCCCAAAACAGAGCGAGATCACCATCTCAAATCTCCCAGAAGCTATTTTTTGGTACTAATCCTCTATTCCCCCAGGCCTTATTCCATATGTGTGAGCCCTTAATGATGCCAGAAATTATTATGAGATCATTATCTTGCCAAGTGCTGGCATATTTCTCTTTCCAGATGCTAGCCCACTACGCCTTTGGGTCTTTTACCCAGTGCCACCATAATTTCGCCCCTAAAACTTGACTTAGTGCAAGACCCCCATATTTTTTTGGTTTGCATATCTTCTTCCAGGCTACCAAGGTCCATTTCTTTCTTTCCTCCCCCTTCCCCCAAAGAAAGTCTCTTTGAATGGTTCTAAAATGTTGCAAAACTCCTTTTGGAGTTGGAAGGGCTGATAGCATAAAGACAGGGATTGATTGTAGAACAAATTTTGTGAGCACCAATTGACCAACCAAGTTTAAAGATCTAAAGGTCCATTTCCTAATTTTATCCTGCATCTTATTAATCACTAGCTCCCAAATGCCCTTGTGCAAAGGTTTATCAGTAAGAGGAACTCCCAAATATTTGGAGGGGAGAACATCCCTTTGAAAGCCTAGAATCCTAGAGATATTTTTCTGAATAGCAATATCGGTATTAAAGAAAAAAATCTTAGATTTGGAGAGATTAACTTCCATACCTGTAGCCATGGCAAAGTCAGATGGGAGATGTTTATATGTTAGAGCTTCTTTGAATGTGGGGATTTCATGCAGCATTGTATCATCAACAAGTTGTTGATGGGTCAAAGCCTGACCATTCTCTGAAAGTTGGAGACCTTTGATATTACCAACTTATTTCGCATGCTTGATAGACTAACCCAGTCCTTCCATCATGAGTATGAAGAGAAAGGGAGAGAACGGATCACCCTGCCTGAGGCCTCTAGAATTATTAAAAGTCTTGGAAGGAGAACCATTAACCAGAATTGAAAAGCTGGAAGACGTTACTATGGCTATTACCCATCTTACCTAGTTATGATCAAACCCAAAAGCAATAAGGACCCTCCTTATATAGATCCAATTCAACTTATCATAAGCTTTGGCTAGGTCCAGTTGCATAATCATGCCGGCCTTCCTATTGCTAGTCAAAGAGTGCACCACCTCATGCGCTTGAATGATGTTATTAAGAATTTGTCTGCCCTCCACATAACCAGATTGCTCCTCAGAAACTAGGGTAGGAAGAATTGGTTTGATTCTGTTAGCAACAACCTTGGATATTATCTTATAAACCACATTGCACAAGGCTATGGGTCTAAACCCGTCTAGAGTCTGAGCATTGTCTTGTTTGGGGATCAGTGAGATGAAGTGTTGAGCACCTTCAAAATAGTTCTATTCAACCTGGAATCTTCCACTACATTCAGAATATCCTGTTTAACAATATTCTAGCAAGCCTTAAGGAAATCCACATTAAACCCATCAAGGCTTGGTGCTTTACCATTCTACATTTCTTTGACAACCTCACTAACCTCCTCTTTTGTCACTGGCCTATTGAGATTGAAATTATCCTCTCTAGTAACCAGTCTAGGAATATGTCTTGTTAAATCCCTGATAAAATGCTCTCTGTCGAAAATGGTTTCCTGTGCTATTCCATGAAAGTGCTGAACTAACACATCTTCAATATCCTCATGGGAATTATGCAGATGACCACCCTCATCCTTGATCGAAGAGATCCTATTATGAGATCTGCTTGCTATGGTAGATCCGTGGAAAATTCTAGTGTTATGCTCCCCTTTTTTCAGCCATTGAACTCTGGATTTTTGTCTCCAAAATGTTTCCTCTTGTTTACATAGATTATCCCACTCTTGATGGTGTTTGGTGACTCGATCATTTCTATCTTTATCAAAGCCTTCCATGATAAGGGTTTGATTGAGATCCCTCATTTATCTTCCGCAACTTTTTTCGCTGCAAAAATATTGCCAAATTCATTCTTGTTCCAATCTTTAAGTTTGAGCTTGATGTGCTTTAGTCTTTTGTGTAGCTAGAACATTTTTGTACCTTGAATATGCAGATCTTATGTCCACCATTTGTAATGTTGCTAATGAAGTCTGGGTGGGTAAGCCAGATATTCTCAAATATGAAAGGTCTGTTCTTGGGGGTACCAATGCCCTGAACCTCAAGTTGTATAGGCCAATGGTTCGAGCCTCCAAAGGGGAGAATTCTCGCTATCATTTCCTTGTTGGTTAGCATAATATCCTTTGAGATTATGAATCTGTCTAACTTTGAGGCTACTTGCAACTCTCCTCCTCTTTTATTGTTCTAAGTAAAGAGACGATTATTCATGTTAGTGTCAACAAGCTTCATATTGTCTATAAAAGTTTGAAATGCTGACGAGTCTCTGCTTAAAGTTCTAGTTCCCCCTTTTTTCTATGAAAGTGATTTGATCATGTTGAAATCCCCACACAAGATCCATGGTACATCTACATGTCTATCTCTAAGTTCCATAAGAGAATCTAGAAACCTGAGTTTATCATCTATTCTTTGTGGGCCATAAACATCTGTGACTAGATAGGTCTCCCTATCTCCCACCAGTTGTATAACTACTGATAAATAATTTCTAGATGCATCAACATCTATTATGCCAATCTTTTGGGGGTTCCAAAGAGTAAGTATGCCCCCTGCTGTGTTATCTACTTTGACTTCTAGAAACTCAAATCTATTGAGCCATTTGTTATGGATTTCTTTTATTTTTTGAATGGAACATTTAGTTTCTTGGATAAAGATCATATCCGGAGCTTCTTATTTCATTCTATTACTAAGAATTCTTTGTTTTCTTTTACTACCTAGACCTATGATATTCCAAGATGTAAACTTCATCATTAAAGATTAGTAAAGGAGTAGCTGGTTAGATCTTTCATCTTACCAGAATCTATCATTAGCTTTCCACATTCCATCAATAACTCGTTTTGTTTTTTCCTGCCTCTTTTCTTTCCTAGGTTTCTGGGTGCTAATTTAGGTGTGTTTTTCATAGATTTTACACCTTCATTTCCTTGCCTTTCATTTGTTCTTTGTATGTCTAGCCCTTTATCTTGAGTTTTCCATAGGAACAGCTGCTATACTCTATTGAACTCTTCTTGCAGTAATGAGTCTACCCCACTCATGGTCCCCTGTTTCAAGAACCCTTCCAGATCTAGGTGTTCCCTATCAAGAATCTCCTGCAGTTGATGATCCTCCATTTCCATCTCACTTTGGGTCATTTATAGGTCCATCTCCAGTTCTGCTTCACTCAGCATAGTCTCTTTTTGTTTGTAACCCTCCCGTGTTTGTATTCTGTCTTCTTCTTTTTCCTTCTCCATTGGGCTTCCTTCCATAACCTGATCTTCTTTTGTTATCTCTTCTTCTTCTTCGAGTACATGGAACCTGTTCAGATTAGCTTGTTGCCTTTCTGTTCGATGATGTTTTGGCCCCCTCTTGCCCCCTTTTCCTTTATGTACCACTTTGTGAAAGCCTTCAGTACTTTCTCTATGGTTGCTTTACTTCTATTCTTTATTTTACTAAGAGGGCAGTCCATGAATAGGTGCCCATGCTCATGGCACCTCTGACATCTGAAAGGAATATGTTCATATTCTACTGTTTTCACCCATTCTTCATAAAAAAAATTCCCAGATGACCTCATCCGGTAGAGCTCCAGATAGATCCATCTCCACACATATTCATGTGAAGGAAGTGTACTTTCCTCTTTTGGTGGCTTCAGAAGCTTTGACAAAGCGACCTAATTTGTTTCCTATGGCAAAGAACGATTCTGTTTGCCAGTAATCAAGAGGCAGAGAGTAGAGTCTTACCGAGAGTGGGACCGAAGTGAAAGTTTCTTGCTCAGGGACAAATTCATCATCCACAGTTGTGTGTAGAGGCCTACTGCTGCATAGAAGTATGGCTCTCTTTCAAACACCTTGCCTTTGTCCTCAATATTTGTGAAGACCACAGTGAAGAAACCCTTTGACCCAAGATGTAGGTCAATGCTTCATTTTGGTTTCCAGTTGTATTTAATCCATTTTTGTAAAGCTTTTTCAGTGGGCCATAATCCCATGAATTTACAAATGATAGCATATGTCCGCATGTGGTCCCTGTGCGCCTGCTCTGATCATTTAAAACTACTCTGGGTGTGACCTCAGCTTTGGGTTTACATGGCCCCTTTTGTGCTTTGTTTTTCGCTCCTTGTTCCTTGTATTCTTGCTCATTTTCTTTATTGCTGTTGTTCTCCCTTGTCTTGTTTAAATCTTGTTCCTCTTCCGTATTCCTTATCCCTTCACCTGAAGGACCTCTGACACTCTCTCTTCGTTTCTTTCCTCGGCTAGTCACTGCCTGCCTATAAGAGGGAGTGGAGCTCCCTCCTTTGCGCACTTCAATGGAAACTCCCATGAACGCATGCAAACCATAGAAATTCCAGGAAACTCTCGCCTCCAAACCGTCGTCTGATCATGTCATAGTGTTTGTTACTCACACTACAGTTAGATATCTATTTGGGTAGCAAGAAATCGGGGAATGAAGAGCCAATTGGATGATTTTCTTAAAAGAATATGGCCTCAAGTTCAAGCTGGTTCATACACTCAAAGGCCATAGCTTATGTAAGCTTGCTTTTGAAGCCACAGATCCACATGAAGAAGAAATATCAAGATAGGAACAAGTGATTGGTATGTATAACAATGATTCTACACCCACACCTAGTACACCATCATCTTGGTATACAAAATTCAGGCAATATTTAGAAAAAATTACTTTTCCTTTTCATTTATCAGTGAAATAGAAAAGGGCCATTAGACTAAAAGGATCGTCTTATCATTTGGTCCGTGGAGATCTATTTCAGAGCATTTGGTTCATTGAAATGTTTGGAATCTTCTGATGGTGAGAAGGTCTTAAAGGAACTTCACTGAGGACATTATTCCAACAATATAATAACCCACAAGATCATGAGGGTAGGTTATTGTTGAATTATATTGTTTAGAGACTCTCATACACATGCATGCAAATGTTCCATCTGTCAACATTGTGCTTGAAAAGAGATACGACTGATTGCTCCACTCTAGTCAATTGCGGTAAAACAATCTTTTCAACAGTGGGGCTTTGTTATAATGGGGAAATCACTCGGCGTTCCTTGAAATAACACATGTACATTCTCACAACCACAAATTATTTTACAAGGTGGGTTGAACTTGTGCCCCTTAGACAAGTAAACAATCATGAGGTAATTCGATTTCTCAATCAAATACCATTACCAGGTTTGATGTTGTAACCTTGCTTGTCTTTGATAACACAACTTATTTTTCATCATTAAGGTTATATGGTTTTCTTTGGAAAATGAGATTATGTTGAAACATTATGCTAATTACTACCCAAAGAAATAGATTTGCTGAATCCACAAATAAAAACCGAATCAACATCATCAAGAAAACCATGCTTACTCAACCGAGAAATTGACATAACACTCTAACAAATGCTCTCTATGCTGATTGGGTTACTCGTGAGCCTTCTCTTGGTACTTCTCCTTATTTTCTCATATATGGAAAGGAAGCAATCCCGCAGCCCATCCTATACCTACTTCCTTTATAGTTATTCCAATAATCCCATGGTAGGACATGCCGAGGCCCCAATTATGCCAAACAAAAAGGCTCGAGAAAATTTTTCCTAACATCAAAATTAGTTTATTTAATGATTTGATGAGATGTCAAGATTAAGGTGAAATTTAAGTGGCATTTGTCTTAATTAATTAAATACAAGTTAATAGGAGGTTTCTCTTTTATTTATTGAAAGTTGAATCTCTCAAAGATGTTGTATCTTTTTTATTTTTATTGTATGAAGATGAAATTTTAAATATTAATTATTTTGCATTTTAAAATTTATGTTTATTTTTTTACCTTTATTTAATTTGATTATATATAGTGTGCAATTTGTTGACTATCAATTTTCATTCACTTTGTGGTAGATTTTCATTCAATCTAAATCTTTATCTTATAATGAAAGATTTTGGTATATTTTTATCCTCTTTTGTATTTACAGATAGAATTTTAAACATTAATTACTTTACATCTCTAAATCTATATTCATGTTTACCGAATTTTAAACATTAATTACTTTACATCTCTAAATCTATATTCATATTTACCTGTTTACCTTTTCAGAGTATTGATTATATATTTACCTATAAAGTTACTTATTTGATTATATTTTACTTATATATTTACTGTGAAATTGGATGATAACCACTTGTCATTCACCTTATAGTTGGGTTGCCTATAATGTTCCATCTTGCCAGCAAGCCCTTAGATAGAAGAATTCCAGCACCAGAAACTTGCACAGGTTCAATTCAACGAAGTATACGTAGCTATGGTGAAGTCTGCACAGAGATCTGTTTCTGCTCTGGCTGTATTGCATTAGCAATTACCAACCGCACATTCTGTATTGCTTTGGCATCTAGCAGCGGCAAATTATGTGGCTGTGCTAGTTTCACGCTCTGTGAAACTGGTATAAATTAAAGTATTGAATTGGCATTTAATAGCAGCAAATTATGTGGCTGTGCTAGTTTCACTCTATGTGAAAATGGTAAAAAATATTTATAAAAACAAATGGCAGGTTGTGATCGTTGGATTTTAACTGCAAATAAAATTGGCATCGGTTATTAAACGTAGCAAACTTCACTCATAATCGACTAATTTTATTATAAGAAAAAGTATCTCAACCTCAATTTTTTTTCCCTGTGCATTCATGGGAGTGCCCGTAGCCGGCAGGTCATGGGAGTTCTGTTTTGCAAGTTCCAGTCCTCGAAAGTTTTGGCGATGAGTTTCTTCTATTTGCAGAAATATGTTTTGCATAGCGGTTTAAAATTTTATTATTTTTTCCATGGGGTCCATTTCAAACCATTTAAATCTAAGGACGCAGGCATTTATAGCAGACATAAATTCTTATGTGTATTGCCATGTCGCATACTTAAATTCAGGATAGATTTTTATTTCAGAGCAAGAATGGGGCAGGAAAGTATCTCGCATACTTTCTAATGAGACAGTAATGCTGTATATACCCGAGCTGTCTTTTTGTTTGCGCTTCCTAATGAGGCGATCAAGCCTTATAACGAAATGCAGCTTTCGTAAGGGAAAAAAATTACCATGTAAACCAATTGTAGAAGCTGAAGAAACAAAAAGGTTAAAAAACCAGTATGACCCGATTGTATTTAAAGAAATCTGTCATAAAGGATTTAAAATAGGAGAGGTTTTTCGGCTATAAGTAAATCTGGTTTGCAAGGCGGTAATAGTTTTGGTTATTAGTGACTTGGGTGAAGATGTTAGGTTATTAGTGACTTGGGTGAAGATGTTACCCTCGGCTCGTACAAGCGAAAATGTTGACATCAATGTTAACTTCAGTTTCCAAATAAGAAAATGGGATCGAGATCAACAAAGGAATGTACGATGGTAAAACCTACCTAATTGCATAAAAGAAAATATTCTTTTATAAGAAATAATTTAGCACATTTAATTTTAATATTGTTTTACTACATTTTGGGGCATTTTGAAAATGAATTTACTTTCCATTTTGGGGGCATTTTGAAATGAATTTACTTTCCAGTAATAAATATAGTAAACAACTTCTTTCTCTTTGCCTTAACAATTTTGGAAGGGTAAGACCTAGTATTAGAATAGAATAGCAAGGGTATTTTTTTTTTTTTTTTTTTTTTTTTTTTTTTTTTTTTTTTTTTAATTTAATGAAAATTATGAATTTTAATTTTCAAAAAAAAAACTATAGTAGTTTAATTTTTTTGTCTTAATTATGGCACTATACTCAATTTTTTTTGTTCTTAATCACGGCACCATACTCAAAAGGAACAACGTAAAATAAAAAATGAACTATGAAAACGAAGTCACATGTATGTGATTTCTATACCATAAAGCCAAAGGAAACATCCATAAAAACAAAATGTAGCTATTAACATCCATATACCCAAACTTTCCATCTGAATTCAACTCATGAAAATATTTTAACATTGGCAGTCGAATAGCCATTGATAGAGCCATAAAAAAGAAACCCAAAAATCATTGAAGAGGAGCCACATAGTCAAATAGCCAATTCAAACATCTACAAAGCTACTAACATCTATACAGTTGAGTTATATGCCTCTATGAAAGGAATATATGGGTTTGAATGCATTTGTAACGTCACTAACTTAGTATTGGGTCATAGCCTTTGCTTTAGTGGGATATCAAAAAATACCTCTAATCTCACTAAATATCTAAAACAGTCCCATAAAATCTTTTTGTGAAACCCCCTCCCAATGCATTTTTCTAATAAAAATAACCCCTATTTTTACCAAATACCCTTTTTTATACCTCAAATACCTATAATTCTCCCTACACCACATACAACCCCATGAGTACCTACAATATATTGACTCTATTGTTTACAATTAACAAATTCCTTTATGAATGAACGTGGTAAGATATTGGGCAACAAGGTGAAGCCCATTGGGGTTGACCTAATAAGGAGGACACGTGTGAAATGATGCAAAATATGCATATATAGAGGTCAATATAGTCAATTGGGGTTGATCTAATAAGGAGGACATATGTGAAATGATGCACAATATGTATATGTAGAGGCTAGTCAATTGAGATATGATTTTATTTATTTATTTTGCTACATAGATGTATTAATATATGAGTAGCTATTATGTAACTTATCTCTATTATAACTTTGGGAGTTGGGGCCCATTCTCACACTTGATATATTCTAATTTATAATGATATTTTAATTACATTCTTATATTATGTTTTATTCTAATATTTTAAGGACCGGGTCCTTAAAATTCGGTATCAAAATGGATGATCCATTGTTTTTCTTTTTCCAAGGAGTCATCTTATATTTTTGTTGGACACTAAATTGCATGAAAATTTTATAGTTGAAAAGAAGAAAGAACAAAGTATATATTTTCAAAATTACAAAATATGTTTTCCTATGATTGCAGAGTTACACATCGTAGAGTCATATCACAAGCCCTGATTTTAGGTTCAAGGGAACATCTTAAGGCCAATATACATATAGCCAATGATAGAGTCATGTGTATGTGAAGACTTATTCCAATTAACTCATCCATCACAATGCTAACAACAAGAGAGTGATCAAAGTCCAAAGGAAAGGAATAAAGAATTGAGAAAAGTCATAGCAACAAACTTAGAAATCAAATAGAAAACCTAGAGTCAATGATGACCATAACCATGGAAACCAAAGGACCAAGGTGATAGAGTAAATGCCAACATCAAAACAAACCCTAAAATTGTAGAGCTAAAGAAAATTTTAAAACAAAGCTTGAAATCATTGAAAACCAAAGCAATATAATTCAATTCAGAAGAACAAAACTATAAATACAATACAAATATCCACAAACCCAAGCTACTAACTTTAACATCCATAGAAAGAAGCCCTTTGTCTATCTTCAATCCAATAAAAATCCTAGCACTTAGTTGAAAACCCACCAACCCTCCCCATCTTCTATTAAAACCACACTTCCCAACTAAGCCACCCAATTATCTATCAATATGGTATTGAGCAATTCGGATGAATCCCACCAATCCTTTACCCCACATTCAACATAACATGCCTTGCCACCAATCAGCTTCCCCACATTCAACATAGCATGCTTTACTCTACCACCAACTGAACAATGATCAATTGGTGTGAAAAATAACTTGTGAGTGAATAGTAAGATACAATAATCTAATTTCAAAATTTCACTATTTTGATAATTTTAATGCTAGTTTTAAGAATTTTAAAAAATAATTAATATTGAGAATTTTAAGAAATTTTAAATAATATTTGCTAAACAAATTGCTTCGTAATAAACAATTCAATCATCAAATCTTATCCATAATGAAATAAAACTTTTTAACTTAAAAAAAAATAATCAAAGCATTAAAAATCCTAAATTCCCACTCATTATTGCAATTTATATATAAATTATGTGTATTATTCAATATCTAATCTATTTTGTATAAATTTATAATATCATAATGTATTATATATAATAAAAATCACAATTGATTTTTATTATCACAACAAGTAATATATTTAAATTTAGTGTTATTCAAGAATTTTTGTTATTAAATTGGTATATGAGATCTCATTGTCTGTTGAACAAAAAGCACGTTTTTCTGTAGTGATTTGTCTAATAAAATTTACTAAAATATATATACTCTATACCTCTTTAAACTTGAACATGAAAACACATATTCTTAACCATTGTAAAAAAATAAAACATATTTACAATTTATTTAAAATAAAATAATAACTTACATCATCTTAATTTTAAATATAACACATACATAATAATTCAATTATTTTTATATAAATTAAACCACAATAAAAATTAAGTATGGGTGAGGAAAAGAAGATGGGTGAGGAAAAGATTGTTATCCTCTCCTTAAAATATGATACTAAGTTCTTAGCTTTTCCAACGTGACAAAAATATTAATTTATATCATAATAATATACTTTATAAAAAACATTGCTTGTATTATAATAAAATTTAGCTTCATTTAAGTGTGAAACTTTTCATAATTGGTAATATATTGCACAATTTTCATAAAATTAAATTGTGTGCGAGTTTATGAAAAATCCAATGTTCCCTAGTCAAAACATTAGATGTTCAATAATAACGCAAGTTTACTTCATATTAAAGCATTATATAATAAATTTAAAATAATTTTTTTGAAAATAAAATTATATATTATCATATAATATATATATTCTTTGTTGTGTTGGATAATTGACATTGTTAGAATAGCACGTGGCATTGAGTGCGTTGGCATTGATGTAAAATGGACTAGCATTGATGTCAGATGCATGGTATGTTTGGAATTGATGTGCATGGAGTGTTAAGCTTAGGGGTAGTCTTCTGGTTGTTACAATCTTTTGTAGAGAATCTTACTAGTAGGTAAAATTAAGAAACTATAGATCTTATAACTATGGAGGTTAGGTGACCTAGGATTTGAAAGTATTTCTACATTAGGAAATATATTTATATGTTAATAGAAGTAGAACTATAGAACAATGCTTAGAAAGAGATTTCCAATGGTATGTTGAAGTTTGAATTTGGCCATTGGGAGTGAAAGATATGGCTAGTTAAAGTTGGCTGACCTTAAGGGTCAAATTTTGTGTTTTGGCCATGTGGGCCCACTAGTCTAGTTAGTATACATGTGGCGCTTGATGGAAAGGAGGTAACACATGAAAAGCTCAAGAGGGATTGCATCGGTCCCACCCGAAACACATAATCCCGAAGGATTTCCCCTGCGAGTTCCAAAGCACGCTCACATCCAAAGTCTGGGGGATGGGACCGTTGAGATAATGTGGCACATGGTCCCAGATATTGTAGATTTGGCAAAATGGGCCAATAAGCACACAAGCATGGAGGCTCCACTTGACATGTAATCTCGATAGACATACCCTGAAAGGTACAAGGGTTTGCACAAGGTTGAAGTGTCAAGGAGCCAGGGTGAGTTGGCCACAAGCGACAAAATGGATGAGTCAAAGGCATTTAATGCTGAAATTTCATGACTAGACTCTTTATTTACATATAGGAAAATCATAAAACACAAGGCTCATGACCCCTTTCTTTCATACTCCTAACAACATGGACCAATGACCACTTGACACATGACACATTCCTATTGGAGGGAAGAGATGATATGGGACACAGATGGAAATCATGGTGGTGCATGATGTCAGCATGACGTACGATGTGATGATGTTGCAGCCTAATTTAGTTACACGTGACATGTAGTTCTAGCACTTTTGAGTTTCTAAATGGGACAAAAATGGGTGACACATGGACCAATCGTAACAGGCTACCATAGAGGTTATTAAGCTTACCCTAGAGGTTAATAAGCTTGACACAAGAAGGTTCTCTAGGCTGATGAGGCTCCATGACATCATGACACACAATTAGAGTTGTAGACAAATCGAAAGGGCACAAGTGGCATAGAGGATTGACCCCACATAACACGTATGCCGGAAGGTTACTCCTAGGAAGTGTTCATTGAGATGCATATGTTGAAGCCCAGGGTGACGAGGCACTGGGAAATGGTGGCAAGCATAAGGGAATGGAAAAATTAACCTAAAAATTTTCTCATTGATGGAATTGTGGAAAAAGGAAACCCACTGTGACACATATTCCCGAAAGGCTTACCCTAGAGGAAAATGAAGGTGCACCATTGATTTCTGCCAGGGGCTAAGATAAAGTTACAAGACTGGGTTTCATGTGCATTTTGTGACCATGGTCGCAGAAGGCCTATGAATGTAGTTAAGCCCTCGAGGCTATTGTGGAAAGCATGCCCAAGAGTTAAATAACACTCATGTTCGAGGACAAATCATACAACGTGTGTCCCCACCATCTCATTGAAGAAAATGAGGGGGATCATGCACTCATGTGGGTTAACGACATGAGAGTTCCCATATTGGGTGGTTTTTTGAAAACCATCCAAGGGTGCTCTGTGTTAAACCATTGGCGGTAAATGAGTAGAAAACTATTTTAGCCTATGTGCTATATTTGGCATCTACGCCATATTTGGGAGATTTCTACAGTTGGATAGCGTGACGTGAATGGGTCAAAAAACATGTTAGAACTATGTATTATATTGTGGTAATTACACTAAATACAACATACACCAGAGGCATTGCTGAAAGCTAATGGAAATTGCAGAGAATAGAGAAACAAGGCAGTGAGGACTATGATCTATATAAATAATTTATGGGTTTTTTCCACAATAAAGGAGGCCATTCTTGATCTCAAAATATGTACACCAAACCATCTACAACAAAGGAGTTCCATGCTCTGGAATTAAGAGTGTGTTATGCAACCACCTCACAAAAAGATAGAAAATATATATCAATGTCTTCAAAATCAGCCTCTTCGAGGGGGAAACCTCCTTTACATTACACAAATGAACAATTCTTGGATGATTCAAATGAAAAAATCTCCTTTCTATATATAGGATTCTAAGGGGTCATAAGATAATCAGAGCTGACATAACAATAATAATGTAAGGGCACAACAATAACAATAGTGGACTTTCATGGGGCACAATAATAATAATATGGGGACAACATGGGCAAAAAAATAACAATAAGGGTTACAATGACAATAATAATGGGGAATACACAAGTATTATAAGGGCCTAACATGCCCCTCTCCTTTAAAAAATTATTGTCCTCAACGCTTGAGTAGTTATGAATGCTTCTATATAAAATTCTCATCCTCCCATTTGGAATCTTCAGCGGGTAAGTTCTTCCACTTGATGAGATACTCTCAAATTGATTTATTTTGTAGCTGTCGAGTTCTTGTTTCTGTGACTGATTCAGGTTCCAATATGATTTTTCCTTCGTTGTCAAGTTCTGGCAATATTGTTTGAACTGGGAGCTTGTCACCTATAACCTTCTTTAAGCATGAAACATGGAAAACTAGGTGCACATGGGAAGATGTAGGAAGTTCAAATTTTTATTGCATAGTACCAATCTTTTGCAACACCTTGTACGGACCATAATACTTTGGTGATAATTTATTATCCTTCTCAGCTTGCTTGAGGGACATTTATTTGTATGATTGTAGTCATAGAAATACCCAGTCACCTACATCAAAACTTCTTTCATTGCGATGTTGATCTGCCTTTTGTTTCATTCTATTCTTTTCCAAACTAAGGTTATCCTTTAAGAGTTAAAGAACTTGTAATTGATGCTCGATGTGATCTTCCACTGCTTGAACCATATAATTTTCTCTTAAAGATGATGTGATGGACGGTGGATGATATCCATAAAGTGCCATAAATGGGGTCATTTTTGCTGCAGTATTGTTATAGACATATTTGGGCACTACAACCCCAATCACATATGTCCATAAACCAAGGGCTTCTGAGTC
>APFE030576022.1:0-25334 GCA_000404065.3 Pinus taeda | reverse complement strand
TTTTTCTTCTTCATTTGTCCTTCTATCTTGATGGTTTGAGGAGTGGTAATTCCCGCCAATGCATTACAAGATATGGTTGGATTCATTTGTTCTGCATCTAGGATTTGTTCCTAGATTATATCCTCTTCTTTCGACCTTTATTGCTCCTTTTCTTCTTCCTCTTCACAATCTATGTAGAATAATTTCTTCTCAGCACATTTATGACCTTTAGTGTATTTGCTATCACAACTGTAACAAATCCCTTTTACTCTTTTTTCTTCCAATTGTTGTGGTGTCAACCTTATAGGTTGTGGAAGACTAGGGGCAACAACACTGCCATCTTTATAGTTGTGAGTGGTATGCTTCCTGGTTGCCATAATTTTGCTTTCCATTTTTCTTGCTAACCTGAATGCCTTCTCTAATGAATCAGGTTCCCAAAGGTGAACATCATGTTGGATATTATCCTTTACAGTCCCTATGAACACATCAATCCTATGCTCCTCTGGAATATTTTTTACCCTTATGTCCAATTTTTGGAACTCCTCAATGTGCTCCATTATTGAACCCTTTTGTTTGGGACTTATCAATTGGCTAAAAATAGTGTTGCTTTTTGTATCCTCATAATGTGTTGTCAATTCTTCTGTAAAAATTGCCCAAGTGATAATTTGTTTACGAGAGCAAAGCCATTGATCCCATACAAACTGATTTGGTTCCAAATATAAAGTTGCAATACGTGCCTTTTGTGTGTTTTGCACATTATTGAGATTGAAAAATTGCTCCATCTGTAATATCCATGTTGCAGGATCCTTGCCATCAAACTTCCTCATATCGATTTTTGGAATATGGTGGTTTTTCGATCCCACATTAAAGTCTATGAAATCATTATTAACATTTCTTTTTTCCGCATCATGAGTTTCCTTTACTACCTTTTCACCATTAGTAAGTATTTCTTGTAGAAAATCTATCAAATCTATCTTCAAATCTGCCATGTCTGTCTTCAAATCTATCTTCAAATTTGTCATTTTTGTCTTCAAATCTATATTCAAATCATCCATCTTAGCTTCCATGCCTTTATCTTAGATTCCACGCCATTTATCATAGCTTCTGTTAGCTTTTGTGCAAGTGACACTTGTTGCACTTGGTCTTGTAATTTTGATATGCCATGTAGCATTTCTTCCTCTTCTTCATGATTCATGCTAGAGCTTTTAGGTTGCTTACTAGGTGTTTGCATTTTCTTTCCTCGGGGCATCAGTTACCAATAATAATTCACTACTATGCCCTTTGAATTCCTTCAAAATAAATGTTCAAACCAAGCTTAAGCAAAAATTTAAAAAAATCTACACACCTTTTTTCACTTTGTAGGAGCTCGATATTGTCTCTGATGTATCTCTGTACTTTTGGATCATCCAGTTCTGGAATTGCGACCTAAAGTAATCCTTTGTGTCCTCTTTCCAATGCCACCAGTCTAATCCAAATTGGATTCTCCAAGGAAGAGTTATGTGAAATCTCCCACAATGACCTGGTTATAGACTAGTTCAGTAGAGCGAACTTGTACGACATGCCACGAGTCATTGTTTCGTCCTTTGGCTTTGAAAAATATATACAAGAAGCTACAGTCCTTCCTCTTTCTGTGCCTTCCTACGAAATTTCAATCGCATGCTCAGAGAGAATGTTATGATAATTTTATCCAGGTCACCTGTTTGGAATGTAATTTAAGAGTGCAAAAAATACCAACTTCCTCAGATCATATCTCCACAAATATAGCGTGAAAAGCTCTGAAATTCAGACCTAAGGTTCAACGCGATTTCTTCTCAAATGGGTTTTTTTTAGCTTCTGTATTGTCGCAGAAAAAAAGTTATAGCGAAAATGCCACGATGACCTATTTGAAGCAGCGAAACCCTAGAATCCAAAGCTCTGATACCAAATGGTTATGAACTAGCTTAAGGAAAAGATAGAAAAGATAGATCAACGCCTTAGAATTTAGCCTCTTTGAGGGGAAACCTCCTTTACATTACATAAATGAACAAATTCTTCGATGATTCAAATGACAAACCTCCTTTCTATATATAGGTAGTCTAAGGAGTCACAATATAACCTAGCTGACCTAACAATAATAATATAAAGCCACAAAAATAACAATAGAGGGATTCTATGGGGCATAGTAATAACAATATGGGGACAATAGGGGCACAACAGTATTAATAAGGGATACAACTACAATAGTAATGGGGTAATCACTAGCATTATAGGGACCCAACATAATAGTTTTTCCTTTGTTTTTAGTGTACATTTATGACAGGAGGTTATTTTATATTTACCCCTTTTCAGAGGCCTCAACTAAAAGCAAGTTAGTAGCATTGAATGACAAACTGAGCACAATGGAGCATCAACTAGAGTTACCCGAAGCCAAGGTCAACATTTCATTAGTTACTTTGGGGTTGACCTGATCCATTCCCTTTGCCTATTGGAGACAAGGAAAGAGCAAGTTTTCACATCAAAATGATAAACTTAACACCTCGAGACATGAGGCATAACATCCTTGAGCACAATCAAACAATGCACTAAACTATGTGAGTAATGGATATTGCCTTACTTCATACAGTTATATCTGTAAAATATATATTATATGTAAGTATTGATACATAAACTTTGTTTCTCCAACATTTTATGCAAAATCCAAGATCGATATCATGATATCTTAATCAACTCAAAATCCCCGCAGATGATATTTTTGCTCCCAATATTTTAATATGTCCTCTTAGACTAATTTCATCTATAACCAGAGATGGATTTTAATGAAATACTGACAT
Organism: Pinus taeda; assembly: GCA_000404065.3. Classification (NCBI taxonomy): domain Eukaryota; kingdom Viridiplantae; phylum Streptophyta; class Pinopsida; order Pinales; family Pinaceae; genus Pinus; species Pinus taeda. Next base: position 22,545 of record APFE030576022.1, on the reverse strand, counting down.
ATCAGGAAGGTTTAGGTTTTCATGTAGGTTGATGTGTGTAAAGCTAAAGTTATCTATACTAAAATACAAGGCAAGGTTTCCTAGGATGTCATATTCGTAACTGTTGCAATAATGATTCTTTCTTTGTTTTTTTTACTCATGGTAACATTATTCATCCATTTTGTCTTTCCACTTTGTTTTATTCTTCATGGTATCATTTTTCATCCATTTTGTCTTTTTAATTTTATATGTGCATTGTAATTTGTAATGAAATTTGTAGTATATCATATGCACTAGCTAGTTCTACTTAATCTTCTCCTTATTCTTCTTGAACTCTCACCTTGCTTAGTTTCAAGCATCATTTCTCTTGAATCCTTGTCTGTATTTTTAGTTTATGGTTAGTTATAAAATTGTTTTCTAGAGAAAATAAATTTCCTTGCAATTAATGTTTACACAATGGCTTGTATTTTGGAGCTTATGCTCCTCCATTTTGGGCACGTGAAAATAAACATGAAGGGTTCTCATTTTCATGGAAATGGATAATCAAAGGAAATTATGCCACATCCCTACACCTTAAAAACATAGATGCATAAGAAAGGGAAATGGATAGTGAATATCAAACTTTGGAGCGTGATATTGAAACAATGGGTTTGCCAAAGGACTTTGACATGGATAATATAGCAAAGTAAACTATCATTGAAGCTCATTTCCTCATAAAAGAATCACTTGATGAAATTGCACTAAAACAAGCTAGCATCAACATACCTACATGACACAAAAAAATGTTTCACATGTGTACCAGCCAATGAGAGCTCTCTATTTGTTGCTTGTTACCAAAGAGAAAATAAATATTCTTAAGGATCTGAAAACCTTAAAAGTGCTTTCCAAAATTGTGCTTGAATACTCAACTACATTCGATGAAGAAAGAATTTGTATAATGGCCTTTAATATAATATCTTTCTTTGATGAATATATCTACCTCAGACACGAAAGGAAAACATCTAGAGTTTTCTAGATCAAAGCATTGATAAGATTAAGATTTTAATGTTGTCGGCAAAGTTAACCTGATGGAGAGAAGACACCATCTTCATTCGTGTTAATCCTTCCATAGTGACTCGACAATTAGGGATATTGTTAAACACATCATATTTTGAAGATTGTAGTCCGAGTGAGGAATTATTAAGTGATACTCTAGGTGGCATAACATAAGTTTGTTATATAATAATGGAAGTTGCATCCAAGCTATACATGGGGGATGGAGTTAATTTTCCTTTATATATAATATGTCTTCATCTTGGAAAGGAAGTATCAAAGACGAACTGAAATCAACCCTGGGTTGTGATGTAAGTAATGATCCATTTTATGATCAAATCTTCAGTGTCAAACCTCAATATATTTGATTAGGGGTTGAAGGAGTAGGTAAATTTCTGGGGACGTGTATGCAGTGGCCAAAGGAGAAACCTAGAGTTGGGGAGTGGTGGGATAATGAATCAAACATGAGTGATATTACAAACCATGTGGGACAACTTTCTCAGGACTCACCCAACTCTTCATATTCCTCCGAAAAAGAAAAATTCATGCAAACGTCCTTCAAAATTTCACTTAAAATCCTCAGTCACCCCTATGTATATTAGCATTTTTGTAAGTCCTTGGTGTTCAAGAAAATCAATCCCATTGTTGTTGTAAGCAAACTAGTTAGGTTTGTTATGTACAACATAATTTGAAATATGAAATGGAAGCGTCAATAGTTCTGTATGACTCTGAGTAGTTTGAGGTATGTGGATAATTAGTTGTATTGTAACTCCCTTTAAAGTCCAATATAAAAAACCATCCATTCCCTTGATCTACATGTTGCTAATTATTTTGAGATAATTTGTGTATGATTGTGTTTTAAAAGAGAAAACTGGTGCCAGATTTGTATCAACCACAATATATTTGGGAGCTACCTTTGTACAACTCTAGATTCCGAGTTGTTGTCCTTAGAGTCCTTAGTTGTGTAATATCCAACCATTGACATTTGACATGCTCCAAAATGAAAATTTTGTCACTTTGAACCCTTAGACTACAATTCTGATTTGTACCCCGCCTCACTTTGAACCCTTAGACTATAATTCTAATTTGTACCCTGCCTAAAACATATTGACTCAAGCTTCCAACTAGACACGTCTTTTACTATAGAAAGTGAAATGATTTCGGTCTCACAGCAACTTGCAACATTATCACTCTATAATTCTCTGGATTTTTAGGATGATGATGATGATGATGAGTTAGTAAGACTGTAGGATGCTAGGAGGCTATATATGATGGCTGACTTTTGTTATTGGATTCTCATTGGAAGTCTCCAATGGAAATACTAATGATATGAAACAATTGTAGTTCTTTATAGCTAGAATGAGCTAAGGATTTGGAACTAGTATTTCCCCAGTTCTATTTCATTACACCTATAGATAATACTGGAGAGAGTAAGTCTTTGGCTATATATATTTTGGCATGACTATATAAACTATGTTTCCCCATGTTAAGTTGCTACTCAAAACCGTCTCTATTTTCTTGCTGCTTATTTATTGATGCAATTTGGAACCATGTTTAAACTTGATGAGAATGTACCTTGTGTCAATCATACTATGAATTGAGATAGAGAAAGTAAGTAGCTTTATCTCTAAGGAAAAATCAACTGAAGGAGTTTCCACCTGGTAATATATTAATATTTGTTAAAATTCAAAGGGCAGTGGAATTGCTTGGGTATAATACATTGAAATGAAGTTCGAGAATTTCTATGTTGATCAAGAACTTTTATATATCCTATAGTGAGAAGAGGATTAAATGAGAGTTACATAGTCATCATGTACAAGATAAGTAGTTTTTTCCTTGTCAGCACATATCAAACTAGTAAAATTGGCCTAGAAGAAATTTTTTGTATGGAATGCAGTGACTGTTTATGGTTACTTATAGAATTGTTTTCTAGAAAAACAAATTTCCTTGCACTTGATGTTTCCACAATGGCTTGTAAATTAGTGCTTATCCTCCTCCATGTTGGGTGTTGTAGCTTATTTTTTCCTCTTGTATTTGAACCATGAAAAATAAGTGCTTACCTTTGAAGCTCACTTGAGTAATCATGATAGAGCTATTTCACATGAGATGCGCAGGAAATTGGGTCTCAATTCCAAAAGTTCCGGTAAAGGAGATCAGCGGCTTCTTTTTGTTTATAAGATAGGACCTTCAAAGCAGGGATAGTCCAAGGAAAAACCTTTGACATTTTCTGTTGAAACACAGGAAGTCCTAAAGGAACTATTATCTCGATATCCTCTAACAGAGAATGAGTTTTCTAAAATGGTGGAGGAAGATCTTGCACAAGAGAAGAAGTCTACTAAGGAAGACAATAAATATGACCCAAATTTTAACAAGGTGTCAATGTGACAGTCAAAAATTTCTAAACAAGTAGAGATGCTTGCTTCTAGATTTAAAAATCTTTGCAACAGATTTGAGAGAAGGGATTGAAGTTACCAATAACATATTTTAAGGATCCCATTACATCAGCAGTGGACTCTCATCATAATAGGTTGTGCTCATTCTTAGTGAAACTGGTTGTGGGAAAACAAGTTAGGTCCCACAATTTATATTGGATCATATGTGGAAACAAGGAAAAATCTGTAAAATACTATGTACACAACCTCGGAGAATATCGGTTACATCAGTTGCAGATAGAATAGTTGTGGAAAGAGGAGAAAATGCTGGAGGGAATGTTGGGTATCAGATAAGACTGGAGTAAAAAGGTGGAAAGCATTCATCTTTGATGTTCTATACAAATGGTGTTCTATTGCGAAAATTGATTGGCCCAGGAAGTCAACATTCTCATAGAGATGCAAGACAGCAAAGCCAAAGTACAAGCAACTCGAATGGCATTGATGTGACTCATATTATTGTGGTTTAAATCCATGAACGAGATCTCTATGTTGATTTAATGTTGATTATACTTCAGATATTTGCTTCCTTCTCCACTATATTTGTGACTGATATTAATGAGTGCCACTCTTGATGCCGATTTTTTTTCGAAGTATTTCAATGGTTTTCCTATCATTAATATCCCTGGGTTCACTTACCTAGTCTGCACATATTATTTGGAGGATGTTATTGCTCCTATAGAATCTGGGATGGATGACAAACAGTTAACTGATCATAATAGTCGAAATTCAGCAAGTTGAAAGACCCCATCACCGACTCAGGAAGACGCGAGTGCTATGGATAAGGCTATCACTCTTGTCTGGCTATAGAATGATTTTGATTTGCTAATGGACATAATTTCAGGGAATCCAAGCCCTGGATTATGTAATTATAAACATTTTTTTACTGGAGCTACACCACTAATTGTGGCTGCTGGAAAAGGCAGAGTGGATGATGTTTCACTACTGCTCTCATATGGTTTCGATTGTATTTTATAGGCACAAGATGGGAGTATGGCTTTAGAATGGGCTCAGAGGGAGTATCAAGACGGAGTTGCAGAACTTATCATGAAACCAATCAAAGAGAAGAGACAAGTGCAGGTGCAGTCAGCAGCTGAAGAAGCACAATTTCTTAAGAGTTATATTGTCACAATTGATATGGATGAGGTTGATGTTAAACTTATTGAAAAGTTGTTTAAAAAATATGCAAAAGCCCTAATATGGCCAATTCTGAATCCAAGGAGCTATGATAACTTTTTTACCAAGATGGGAGGAAATATATCGTTGTAGGGATTGCTTGTGAGATTCTCCTATATTTAGATATAATTCAAAGTATCTACTACTGTCTCTCCACTCCATGGTTCCCTTTGCTAAGAAGAAGAAAATTTTCAAAACGTCCACCACCCGGTGTTCGTAAGATTGTTCTCTCCACAAATATTGTTGAAACTATAATAATTGTTGATGATATCACTTTTGTTATTGATAGTGGGCACATGAAAGAGAAAATTTATGACCCTTATAGTAATGTGTCCACGCTTCAGACAAATTGGATATCTAAGATAAGTGCTAAGTAGCGAGCAGGGCATGCTGGTCGGTGCCAACCAGGAACCTGTTATCATCTCTTCTCAAATGTTCGTGCAGCTTTTGTTTGTTTCACAACGAATTAGTAATTTTAGGTAAATTGTAATTAGACAGTTGTATATCGAATAGTTAGTTATGTAACGACAGTCATGATATAAAAATAATCTAATACCCATGAAATGAACAAGCGGAGAATCATTGTTGAATAACAACCTATTCAGTTCCAATTCAGTTTCTTATCTTGGCTATTTAGTTGAGTTTTCTTGTTTCTTATTTTTTCCTTTTATCATTTCTACAATTGGTATCAGAGCCCAGTGAGGCTGTGTGGGCTGTGCGAAGGCGTGAGCGTGAGTCTTCCCAAATTGAAGGCGTTGAAGAAAAAAAGGCTGTGCGTTGAAGAAAAAAAGGTTGTGCGAAGGCGTGAGTCCAAGACTGAAGGCATTGAAAGAAAATCGGCTATGCGTGTGAGTCCAAGATCTATTAGCACCTGTGAAGACCAGAACCAAAGCGTTAAGTTGTGAGTCCAAAAACCTGTGCGTGAGTTTTTTTTTCTTTACTGTGTTAAGACCAGAGCAGCGTGAAAGCTCCGAGGGCCGAACAGTTGGTGAAGACCTGTGTATGCGTTGAAGAAAAGATGGCTATTGTGCTGTGTGTTAAGGTTGTAGGCTGTATGCGTGAGACGTGAGGGCCAAGCGATTGGTGGCTGTATATCAGTGTGAAGACCAGACCAAGTTGACACGAAATGTGCGCTGGCCGGTGGTGTTGGGCGTCAGCAAGGAAACCTGAGTTGCTACCGTTTGCTGTTGCGTGCTGCCAGAGAGCCGCTGCCCACGAAGTCTGCCTGCTAGAGATGTCAATGCGTGGTGCTGGTCCTGCATTGAATATCTCTGCCTCTGCTGTGTGAAAGAGGGGAAGCTGCTGTTGTGCAATGTATTTTCTCTGACGGTGGAGCTAAAGCTGTTGTTGTCTCTGCATGAGGGACGCTGCTGAAGACCAGCTGTGAAGATCAGAGTGCTGGAGAAGTGGTGGAGAAGGCTTATGCGTACTGGAGCAAAGAGGGCGTCGTTACAAGAGCTATCTGCAAGCTAAATCCTGGTATTTTTTGTCTCAGGAATTGTTTTTTCAAAAAAAAATGTGAAAATAAAGTTTGTGTAATTTGAAGAAAATTCTGGAAATAAAAAGGGGAGTATTTTATAAATATTGGAGGAAAAGAAAGGGTTCAGGAAGGGTTTCCTTGTTTGAAAATAAACAAGAAAAACAAAGGGGAAAGGGTTTGTAAAAATAGTAAAATTTTTTTTTTTTTTTTTTAAAGAACAGTATAAACCCTAGTTCAGAGGCTGAGATTATTTTTTCTTGAAAAGGAAAAACCCTAGAAAGACTGAAACCCTAGGAAGGAGGAAAAATGGTCAAGATGTCTATTGCAAAATTCGAGGTGGAGAAATTCACCGGAAAGAGCAATTTTGCTCTTTGGAAACTGAAGGTTAGGGATCTACTTGTGCAACAAGGGTTGCACAAGGCATTGGATGGGCAACTATAACCTGCAACCATGACTACTTCAGACTGGGAGGACTTGGATGCCCGAGCTCTCAGTACCATCCGGCTATGCCTAGCAGATGAAGTTCTCTTCAACATTGTTGAAGAGACTACGACGTCAAGATTGTGGGAAAAACTTGAAAATCTCTTATATGAAAAAGTCATTGACCAACAGAATTTATCTGAAAAGACAGTTATACAGTGTTCGAATGAAAGAAGGTTCAAACGTTGCAGAACATTTGAATGTTTTTAATACACTAATATGTCAATTAACAGATATGGAAGTCAAAATACAGGAATAAGATAAAGCCATAACCTTGTTGTGTTCTCTGCCTGAATCATGGGATCACTTCGTAACTTCAATCAGCTTCAGCTCTGTTGATTTTTTGAAGTTTGAATCAGTCATGGGAGCTCTTCTGTCTGAAGAAGTACGAAGGAAATCCAGCACTGAAATAGCTGCATCAGAAGCCATGGTCGCTAGAGGATGCTCAAAGGAAAGTGTAGAAAAACTAATGGGGACTTCCAGATCGAAATCGAAAGGAAAGAAGTGTAAGGCAAAATGTTGGAACTGCAATAAAGTTGGACACTTGAAGAACGACTGTTGGAAACGAAAGGAATCTGAAAACCTGAAGAACGAAGCAAATCAGGTCGATTCAGGTATGATAGACAAAGTTTTATATGCTGAAAAATTGTGTATGATAGATGAAACTTCACCTGAATGTAATATCTCTTAGGGTTTAGATAGTTGGCTGTTAGACTCTGGTGCTTCACATCACATGTGCCCACATAGAAATTGGTTTACCTCGTATGAAAATGTAAACGGTAGTTCTGTGTTTATGGGTAACAATATGTCATGTCAGACTGTTGGGATGGGAGATATCACGATTAAGATGTATGATAACACAGTTAGAACATTAACTAGTGTTAGTCATGTACCTGATTTGAAGAAAATTTTGATTTCTTTGGGAGTTTTGGATTTAGATGGTTATAAGTTTACAGGTCAGGATGGCGTCTTGAAAGTCTTGAAAGGAGCACTTGTGGTTATGAAGGCAGAAAAGGTCGGAAATCTTTACAGGTTAAAAGGAAGTACTCAGATCGGTGAAGCAGCGGTTGCGTCAAAAAAGGAAGAAGCAGTCACTCGTCTATGGCATCAACAATTGGGTCATATGAGTGAGAAAGGTCTTCAGATATTGATGAAACGTAAATCTCTTCCCGGTCTGAAATCCTTGAATTTAGATTTCTGTAAACATTGTGTGTATGGCAAACAGTGTAAACAGAGGTTTAAAGTTGGAAATCATAATAGTAAAGATGTTTTAGACTATATTCATTCTGATTTGTGGGGGCCATCCCCTGTTGTGTCATATGGAGGTGCATTGTATTTTTTAACGTTTATTGATGATTACTCCCGGAAAGTTTGGGTCTATATGCTAAAAACGAAAGTTGATGTATTAAATGTCTTTAAACAATTTAAAGTAATGATAGAGAAAAGAACATGCAAATCTATTAAATGCTTAAGAACTGACAATGGTGGGGAGTTCACTTCAGTTGAATTTGAACAATACTGTAAGGATGAGGGAATTGTTAGACACAAAACTGTTGTTTACACCCCTCAGCAAAATGGTGTTGCTGAGCTTATGAATTGGACTCTTATGGAAAGAGCCAGAAGCATGATCAGCAATGCTAACTTGCAAGAGGAGTTATGGGCAGAAGCAGGATCTACTGCTTGTTATTTAGTTAACAGATCACCTTCAATATCAATTGATTGTAAAATTCCTAAAGACGTTTGGATAGGTCATTCTTGTGACTATTCACATTTGAGGATATTTGGCTATGATGCTTATTCTCTCATTCCGAAAAATCAGCGTTCAAAATTAGATCCAAAGTCGAAATGTTATGTCTTTGTTGGGTATGACTATGCAGTGAAAGGATATAGGTTGTGGGATCCTACATTGCGGAAAATAGTCATTAGTAGAGATGTAACATTTGATGAATCCTCTCTTTTAAAATCAACTGTTGAAATAATTGAACAGGAACAGGTATCGCCAAATCAACGAGTTCAGTTGGAGGCTAGACTTTTCGGTGACAGCCGAAAGGAAGGAGAAACCTCTGGAAAAAAAGGGGCTGAAGACAAAAAGGAAGCCGTTGAAGCTTCTGAAACAGTGCAAGTTTCTAAACCAGTTCAGCAACCAGTTGCTCTAAGAAGGTCTACAAGCGAAAGGAAAATTCCAAAAAGGTATGAAGATTCTGCTTCATCTTTTGCTTTGATTACTGAAGATGGGGAACCTTCTTGTTATCAGGAAGCATTAGATGATACAGATAGCGGAAAATGGAAAGCAGCTATGGAAGAAGAAATGGAGTCCTTAGCCAAGAACAATACCTGGGATCTTGTAGAGCTTCCTGAAGGGAGAAGTGTTGTTGGATGTAAATGGGTCTTCAAGCTGAAACGAAAAGCTGATGGAAGTATCGAAAGGTATAAGGCGAGACTGGTAGCAAAAGGGTATTCTCAGGTTGAAGGTATAGACTTTCATGATATTTTTTCTCCAGTTGTAAAACTTGCTTCTATTCGTACTGTGTTGGCACTAACTGCGTTGCTTAATCTTGAGTTAGAACAGTTAGATGTTAAAACAACTTTTCTACATGGTGATTTGAATGAAGATATATATATGGAACAACTAGAAGGTTTTGTACGAGGTCGCAGTAGAAGATTAGTTTGTAAGCTTAGGAAATCATTGTATGGTCTGAGGCAGTCTCCCAAACAATGATAGAAGAAGTTTGATTCCTTCATGGTGAGCCAGAACTTTGCAAGAAGTGAGTATGATCATTGTGTATACTTCAGAAGTTTCAATGGAATATTCATTATCTTAGCTTTGTATGTTGACGATATGCTTATTGCAAGCAAAAGCATGGAAGAGATCAATAGGTTAAAGGCTCAACTCTCTAGGACATGTGATATGAAGGATCTTGGAGCAGTAAAACATATCTTAGGCATGGAGATACACAGAGACAAGAAAAATGGTAAGCTTTGGTTATCACAGCAGAAGTATGTGGAGAAAGTACTTGAAAAGCTCTCTATGAACAATGTGAAACCTGTTAATATTCCACTAGCTTCCCATTTTAAGCTTTCTTCAGTTTTGAGTCCTAGAGCTAATGAAGAAAAATAGTATATGTCTCATGTACCATATGCTAATGCGGTAGGCAACTTAATGTATGCAATGGTATCTACAAGACCTGATATTTCACATGCAGTTGGAGTTGTCAGCAGGTTCATGGCAAATCTAGGTAAAGAACATTGGCAAGCAGTGAAATGGGTGCTTCGATATCTAAGAGGCACAAGTGACCATTGCATCGTCTTTAATGGTAGTGAAGGATCAGTCTGCGGATATGTAGATGTTGACTATGCAGGTGATTTGGACAAAATAAGGTCTACTACAGGTTATGTCTTTACTCTTGCAGGTGGAGCAATTAACTGGATGTCAAAGCTTCAAGAAACAGTTGCGTTGTCCACTACTAAAGCAGAATATATAGCTGCCTCAGATGCCAGTAAAGAAGCAATCTGGTTAAAAGGTCTGCTCGATGAAATTGGAAGAATGTAGAGAAAGTGAATGTACTTTGTGACAGTCAAAGTGTTATTCACTTGGCTACAAATCCTACCTATCACAGCAAAACCAAGCACATTGATGTAAGGTATCATTTTCTGAGACATGCGACCAATGGCGGAAAAGTAGCTCTTCAAAAGGTCCATACACGAGAGAATTGTGCAGACATGTTCACAAAGCCAGTAATAGTAGAGAAGCTGCGGTGGTGTTTATCTTCTCTTGGCTTGTAGAAAAGATGATGAATGGGCATGGGCAAGAGATTAGGAAAATTATTGTCAAGGTGGAGTTTGTTAGTTTGACAAAGAATTAGTAATTTTAGGTAAATTGTAATTAGACAGTTGTATACCGAATAGTTACCTATGTAACGACAGTCATGATATAAAAATAATCTAATACCCATGAAATGAACAAGCAGAGAATCATTATTGAATAACAACCTATTCAGTTCCAATTCAGTTTCTTATCTTGGCTATTTAGTTGAGTTTTCCTGTTTCTTGTTTTTTCCTTTTTATCGTTTCTACAGCTTTGCCTGACTATCAGGTCCCTGAAATTATGTGAACTCCACTTGAGGATCTCTATTTGAAGGTAAAAATACTAGCTCCTGATTGTAATATTAGTGAATTCATTTACAAGGAAATTGATGCACGAGTCGATCTAGTTGTTTTTAATGATTTCACATTACTCCGAGATATAGGGGCTTTAACGTGAGGAGAAAAGATTACAGAACTGGGAAATCAGATGGATTCCTTACAAGTCCATCCCTCAACAACTATGACGTTACTATTTGTAATATTATTCAACTTGCTTGATCCTGATTTAATAATGGCCTCTCCTGCAGGCTTCAAAGAGCCTTTTCTTTGTCCAATGACACCACACAAAAAAAGCGAGCCTTTGCATGAAAGATGGAGTTCATGTCATGCTATGGTGGCTACAGTGATCATTTGGAAGTGGTTGCAAGATTTGATCATTGGAGAGAAGAAAAGAGAAAGGAACATCATGCTACATTTTATGCTAATAATTTTGTTTCTCATGGAACCATGGTTATGTTGGATGGTATGCGCAAGCAGTTGTGGAATGAGCTTACTTAGAAGGGATTAGTCTCAGAGAATTTAGAGTCCTATAGCTTGAATTCTCAGCGTCCAGGTATTCTACGTGTAGTTCTATTAGCTGGTTTATTAGCTGGTTTGTATCCAATGGTAGGAATCTTTTTTCCACCTCTTCTTAGTGATCAAAAAGCAGTAGTGCAGACTCTCAAGGGTGAAAAGTACGTATTCATGCTCATTTTAAAAAATTAGGTCGGTACATTATAATTCAAATTCACGGAGAGGAATTCTTTAATAGGCCTCTGCTATTGTTTGATTAGGTAACACGCGGTGAGGCATCGATGTCCATTAAAAATTGTACTCTAGTCTAGCCCTATCCACTACTATTACTTGCAACAAAATTGGTGGTTGCTTTGCTTGATCTTGATGAAGAAATGGGTGATGGGGAGACATAATGCATTGTGGATGAAGATGAGAACAACAAATCTGAAGATAACAGCAAGGCACATATTCACAAGTCAAAAAGGAAGAAATGCAACGCGGAGGGTGTGATGCTCACATCTTCTCGAAGACATGTCAAGAAGAGATATGTAGAAGAGATTACCGTGACAAAATTTGTGTGCAATTTGTTGACAGGGTCCCTTTGGGAGTTTTGTACAACTCTTGATTCTGATTTGTTTTCCCCGGAGTCCTCATCTTCGTACAATCCAATCATTGACATTCTAAATTCTCCATAATGACAGTTTTGTCACTTTGAACCATTATAATACAATTCTGATTTGCACGCTGCCTAAAGCATATTGACTGAAGCTTCCACTAGACACGTCTTTTACTAGAGAAACTCAGATGCTTTTGGTCTCACAGCTACTTGCAATGTTATCCCTATAGAATTCTAGAGAAACTCAGATGCTTTTGGTCTCACAGCTACTTGCAATGTTATTCCTATAGAATTCTCTATATTTTTAGGAGGTTAATAATTTTGTATGAGCCATTGAGACTGTAGAAAGCTAGGAGGCTATATATGATGGTTGACTTTGTTATCTTGGAATGAAGGGAGGAAAATTGCCTAATTGTGTTAATTGTGTTAAATTACAAATTAGGGAGGAAAATTGAGCTAAATTGCATACTAAAGAATCTAATTAGGCTCAATTTCAAGCAAAGGAAGCTAATTGTACTCAATTGCAATCTAGGAAAGCTTATCATGTTATTTCATCCTAATATAGTTACATTTGGTTGTTTGTCTTCCTTGTAATCATTAGAGGATATCTTAAAGCTTGGGAAACCTAGTAGTTAAGCAAAGGTTTGGTTGACAAAATGATGAAGAAGTATTTATAGTTTTAGGCTCACATTTTGTATGTATTTTAATTTTTTCCACTGTGTGGCAAATTAAAAGGAATAGAGAAATGTGGTAGTTAAGCAAAGGTTTGATTGACAAAATGATGAAGAAGTATTTATATTTCCAGGCTCACATTTTGTATGTATCTTAATTTTTTCCATTATGTTGTGAATTTCAAACTTCAATCTTGAAATGCATCGAACCCGGTGACTTAGTCATGCATAATTTCCATTTACAATAATTTATAGGAAAGTTTGAGAAAATAAAATATCATGTAAATCTTAGATTTTATAAAGGCCAATATCATGCATGCCTTCATTGTATGTATTTGAAGTTATAAATGAACACAACTAGAGTGTGTCGAAGTTAATATGAAAAACACAATGTTAATATTTTTAATAAGTGAATGCAATAAGCTATAGTTTATTTAAGGTCATTGTATTTTAGACTCTTCATATGAAAGTATTAAAGAGGAAAATAGAGCTAATACTAATTGCACTTATATTCTTGTTCTATTAAAATATCATTCTCAACTATGGTTATAAATTTTAAGATCTTAACAAAGAGGCTTAAAGTTGGGATGGTAGGTCATTTTCAAAAAGAGGGAGAAAAAATACCATGTTAAAGCCTATGAAAGACTAATACTCTTTTTAAGAATGTTTACAAATTTTTACTTAAAAGTTTGACTGAAATAATTTAATAGTCTCTTTGTGGAAGACCTTATTTTTGTGGAAGGTTAAAAAAAAATGAACCTTCCATATCACAAAAGCTAAAGCTAAAGCTATAGTTTATTTAAGGTCATTGTATTTTAGACTCTTCATATGAAAGTATTAAAGAGGAAAATAGAGCTAATACTAATTGCACTTATATTCTTGTTCTATTAAAATATCATTCTCAACTATGGTTATAAATTTTAAGATCTTAACAAAGAGGCTTAAAGTTGGGATGGTAGATCATTTTCAAAAAGAGGGAGAAAAAATACCATGTTAAAGCCTATGAAAGACTAATACTCTTTTTAAGAATGTTTACAAATTTTTACTTAAAAGTTTGACTGAAATAATTTAATAGTCTCTTTGTGGAAGACCTTATTTTTGTGGAAGGTTAAAAAAAAATGAACCTTCCATATCACAAAAGCTAAAAAGCATGTTTCCTCTAAAGCTCAAGAGAAGAGAAGCACTACAACACAAAAGTGCATTCTCACCACACCCATGTTCACCTTTTTGGGCGGTGAGGGTATTTTTGGACAACTAGATGCAAAATAAAGGAATGGGAACTTATGGAACAATTGTATTCTTTAAGGACCAAGTTTCTGCATAGGTTAGCAAACAATCTTATTTTCTTAAAAAACATAGAAAATGAAATGGTAGTAATCTCATTGCTTTTATTAAGTGAAGTATTTTCTTAATGATATTGAAGTGGGAAATAATATTGTTCTAGATGAATCAAAATGCAATTGGAGGCTGAGACAAAAATTCCAAGAGAAGAAACATTAAAATGTGTTAAAAATTACAGGGAATCATGGCATCAATGATGTATAGTGTATGTATACAGTTCTTTTTTCATTTGTAATTGGATATATATTTGATTTAATTTTTTGATGAAATTCACATGAACATATCCAAGTGACACCACCATATTTGTGGATGACATGACTAATAAACTTGTAACATTGGTTATTGTGTTTCATCTAGGAAGATTTGATTCAGGTACCTATTGGCATAGAACTAGCCAAATGTGCAACAATATTGGAAACAACTAGTTAACCTCTTGGACTTGCATATACTTTAAATATATTTTTATATGCTTTCACATTAGTCATACATAACACATTTGAATTACTAGGCAACAACGGAAATACCTTTTTATGTTGTCACACAATGGTCCTGTTGTGGCTTCAATGGCCAGCTTTGGGAAATTAGAAAGAAATAAGCACAAAAGAAAGTTGAAGTTGCAATGGTGATTATCAAGTGAGTTGTTAAAAAGTTTCACACTTAATGAGATAGACACATATTGATATATAAAGATGGGCCATCTATCATCCTTCCATGTTAAGTGCTCCTCACTTCCTTAGTGAGAATTGCAATATTTTTTGTGTTTAAAACTAGGATCAATTGATAAAAAATTTATCATCAATGTCATAAATCTCTTACATAAGGATTTCCAGTTGACATGAAATATGCAATTCTTGCTTAATTAGAAAGTCCATGCAACTAGTATAAACAAAACAAGTAATAGTTAATCCTTTGTGCACTTTACAAAATGGTTTTTTCTTAGTTAATTTTTTGAATTATAATCCAGTGCATTAGAAGGTCATTGGAAAGAAACACATAAATAGAGATTGCATGTATGAGAGGAAAAAAATTATTTGTTTGAATAGCTAGTTAAATAGTACACATTAGTATCTAGTGTTCACTGGAAAATATAAAATGCTTAGAATAATTAGAAAGAGAGGAATTCAGATTACCCCAAGGAGATGGTGCTTGTAAAAGAAACAATAAGAGTATGGGTTTGTTTTGATACTTTCCTCTACGCTCTAGAATGAAGGTCCCATATCATTATTACTTCTTCCAAACATGATAACATATGGATTTACATGTTTTAGTTTGTCATGAGTGTCGTTACATGGAATATTTTTTCCTAATTAACTCGTTTTCACTTGAGGTAGAGAGAGATCAAGAATGAAAACTACATAAGAAATGAATAAAAGCATGGATCAAGAATATGTAACAAATACTTGACAAATTTGTTATTCATGAATGATATGATTAAAATGAAAAAAAAGTTTAACAAGAAAGACTTTATTATTTAATGAAAAGCAAGTTTAGTATTCAACGTTTTGTTATTTTATATTATTTGTGAGAAGATTAAAATTGTGAATGAATAAAATTAATAGATGAGGAGCTTTTAAAGCTAAAGTTAATTGGTTTGTACCTGTATGATTCTATTGAATTCATTAATTTTTTAGAAATAATAGAAATAGGATGATATACCAACATGAAAAAACAAATAATGAAACTTCATCCTTATTCTTCTATTTCTAGCATTATGGAAACCTGAAATCCTTCTATTTCTAGGCTTTTGACCGAGGAATATACTTTTTTTGGTTCTTTATGGATTGCTTAACAAGGCTTGAAGACATTAAAAGAAATACTCATTATGGACTTTGTTATCCTTTTACAAAGTCTTTATTATTCAGCGAAAGATTCACCAAGTTCTTACAAAATTTTATAATTGAGTGAAATATTCATCATGATTTTACACGATAATACAATCTAGTGAGAGATTCGCCAAATTTTTTTTTATAAACATACTATATTATTGATAAAATCACCTTTTATTTTTCCTATGTTTGCAACACCTAAGGGTACATACATCAGATGTTTTGGCTGATAAATATCCCCTCATATCATGTTGTGATATATGACAAATGAGTTGGTCATGCAATAAGTAGAAAATCAATTGGATAGAGGATTTTCAGTAGTTCCTAAAAAGAGGAAGAGAGCCCCTTGGCCCATTTTACCTTTGATGATTAGACTGTATGTGTTGAATATCCACATTATGGAAACAAAAAAAATACAAGAGGATGAACGCTTTCCCTTCACAACTAAAGACTTTCATGGATATGGTCCTATGAGAGTGTGCAACCAACATTGTGAAAGGATCGATTTCAATTCAAGGTATTCATCAATGTCTACAATAGATGATGATAAAGTGAAGAACTGACATAATGTAGTTAGAAAGGTACATCAAGGGATGGTTACTGGTTCACCCCAAAATCCACCAACTCGAGACATGCAAGCATATGAGGAAAAATTTATAACCCCTCAAGCAAGGAAAGTGGCTCCTAAAAGGAGGATTAGGTATGTTTTGATAGGAGAAAATAACAGGAAACGGAAAGTTGATCCTTTAAACACAAGAGCTATTCAAGAAGAACAAGAGAGGAGAGAAGTAGAAGAAGAGGAGAAGAGGAAGCAAGATGAGTTGCTTAAGAAGAAATAAGAAGATGAAGAGGAGAGGATAAGAATAGAAGAAGAATAATAAATGTAGTCCCGGTAGGAAGAAGCGGCATAGAGACTAGAAGAAGAGAAGTTGAATTAGGAGATAAAAGAGGAAGAGTTGGAGAAGAAGATACCATCCAACCCATGGATGATGAGCCGAGTTCTCCAAAAGGTGATCCTCCATTCAAAGAAATGGGAATCAAACTTCCACTTGCAGAGAGAGTCATGGATGTGTGCACTATAACATTTTATCAGCTTAAGGAGAGGAGCCTACAACAGAGACATAGATACTTTTTGAATAAGCCTCAGAATCTAGTCTCAATTTCTACAAAGAAGGTTATAATTGTGAACACCAAAAGTAATCCATGAGCAATCATGGTGGAAAATGTTTCTCTTGCTACAATGATAAAGGATAACTTTGAATATTTACTAAATGAGAATGCTAGATTGACGAGATACATTTCTGCGGTGAATCAACAAGAGGAACACCTTGCAATAGAGAATCAACAGTTATCATCATAGAGATTCAACACTTTAGAATGACATTCAACCATGTAGTGGGAATTGGGGCCAATGGAGGACTCTGTGCCATGTTTATATGATGATATGATACTTCTACAACAATTGGTGGCTCCTCTCATTAGCATTCAGAAGAAAGCACAAGAAGTGGTTAAACCCCTAAAAGTGAGAAAAAAAAGCAGTTCACCAACTTTAGGAGTGGGTTTCCAAGTATCCATATGCTATACAATGTTTGGAAAGAAATACAGGATTACCACAAAGATAGAGAAAGTCTAGTTGAGACTCCATCATCATAACTTCATGTGTCATTCAGAATAGTTGATTAGTACTATTAATTCTTATATCAACTCCACAATTCTTTTGAGTCTATAACAGAGATACATGTGATGCCTATAATAGGATCACTTGAACAAATCAGAGGCAGAGAAGTCATCTTCTGGGAGATTAGGAAATACATTCAACATATCAAGCAAGAAAAAGAACAAGAAGGCTTGGATGTTACCATATACATTATTTTACAATATGCCATCACACTAGTCAAATCTCTTGTTAAACTGTCATGGCTATGGAATAATGTAAAGTCAAGCTCCAAGACTATATTGACAGAGTCATTGGAGGTGAATATGTGGTATAAAGGAGACTTGCTAGTTTGGGTTAAAGTCATCTCAGCGAAATTCATGACATGGCATACATACATCCCAAACGACCTCAATGAGGAAGAAAATTATTTCTCAATTCGAGACTCTGTCCTGTTATAATTTTTGTCTTATATAGCCACCCTCTCATTTGTAATTTGTTTTCTGTAATAAATGGTATGTAATGAAGTTGAAGAGACTCATGTGGAATGTGAATAGCCACATATGAAATGTAATAATTCATGTATAGAATATGAACAATAATAGAAGTGAAAGAGTCATTAGGAAGCTCAAAGGTCATTTTTGTTTGCTATAAATAGCTCCTCATAACTCAAGTTGTGGGGCTTGTATTCTTGGATTCTTGCCTTGGATTCTCTTGTAGTGCATAGGAGATAGATCATTCTTTGGAGAATAAAGTTTTGGATTCATGTTCTACTAGTGGATATAATGTTACATCTATGTGACAATGTACTTGGGATATTTTATTCTTAATCATAAGCTCCATGTGTTGACACTTCTTCATACATGTATTGTACATATAGTAGGACTATTCTTGTTATGTTTATGGTATATGTTACTTTAATTACAAACTAAGTAAATAAACAAATTCATTGCTTAGCTATGGTTATTATTGAATAAGTATCGTTATGCTTTCATGGTTTTTGTTTATTATGTGGACTAATATGTAGGCAATCAACAAGTATTTCTCTTTGTTACTAGGCCCCCCTTTAGGATAGTACTATTACTTTTCTAACAAGAGACTCTTTTCCTCTACCAGTGATGGAAGTTCCTTCATGCACCTTACATTGAGTGCCTCACAAAGCTTACATACTTTCTACCCCAAAGAGGTGTTGGGTTCTCTTTTGTGTGTGTAACCAAGACATATCTTTGAAACTTTTCTAATGGTGGTAGGATTGTATAGCCAGATGGGGCTCTTACACCAAACTATGTGAGGTCTAACTGGGACTTCACATAGGGAAGATCTCCTTAGATGTTGGTGGCATCCAAAACCTTCAATAGAATCCATATACAATAAGAATGGGTGAAAATGAAAAGGCAAGTATACAACATTTTCTTGATTAATGTGATTCATATATTTTACAATTTGTTAGAATTATAAAGTTGAGATATTAAGTCTATAAAACAAGATTAAATTACAAACTTTTGGAGACAATGAATTCATTTATACATTCCAAAATATTAATTTAAATGACATAAAAGAGTGATGTCAACAAAAATTGTATATTAACATACTCTAGTGAAAATTGCTAAAATATAAAATGTTTAAACTTTTCATTACAACCACACTCACTTAATAATTTGAAAAATAGTTTCTAATCATCCTTATAAAATTATAGAAATTACTTTTATATGATATATATATATATATATATAAATATATATATATTATTTTTCTCTTCCAAAATTCATAAAACTTATTGTTGGTAGGAAAATCAAATTTCCTCTTATTTTATTTCAATTATTTCAACAAAATTATTTTCAACAATAAGCTATGTAGTTCATAACATTGCTATAAAAAATTAATATTAAAGAAAGTAAGATAAAAGAGCATATTAAAGTGAGAAGAAACCATTGCTATAAAAAAGGAGGAGTAGACGGAGTCCATTTGATAGCAAGAAAATACAATTTAACTTATAACATTATAGCAACCGGTTAAAAAGGTTCATAATGGTAAAGAACTTCGAACACTTACTTTGATTACTTAACATCACATGTATTTTTATTAGCATATCTATGGTTGGTGGTTACAAGATAAACACTAGGATCAACCACTGCAACACTGTTGTAAAGATAGTCAAGAGGGAAAGGGGATTGAATCTCTTGTTTCTTCAAACCCGAAAACAAATTAACCATAGAAAAATTGGATTGTTAAGATTGTTAGTGGAGTTGTCCCCTCTTTTTTTAACACTAAATCTTCTTAATGTTTCTCAAATTTATTTATATATATATATATATATATTAATATATATATATATATATATATATAAACTAAATATATATTATTATGAACACTTTTAGGGTTGATCACCATTTAAGAGTTAGATATTTCTATCATATTGTTAAAAAAAAAAAAAAAAAACCAGAAATAAACAAAAATTTAAATGGCGAAGATTCTTTTAAGAAATAAGAAATAACGCGTACATTATTTAGAAATATATAGCTTTCAAAGAAAATTTTAATTTTTATTATGATTTTGATTTTTTTTAATCAATCTTACATTTCATTATAACTTTTTATTTTTATTTATTTTATTGTGTATCATAGTATTATAAGCTAAATGATTGTTGTATGGGAATTATATTTAAAAAAAAAAAAAATTCATTATTTTTTAAATAGTGGGAAGCTCTATCATAATTTATTTGTCAAACCAGTAATGGGAGATTTTTATCCATGAAATATGGCTAATTCATGATTGTCATTCAAGGAAAACCATGACACTTTGAATAACATGTTTGTGGTCTCAAAGGGGGAAGTTGTTCACTCTTGCCAGCTCCCTCTAGATCTTGGACTCTTAACCTGTTTCCTTAAGTCCAAGGAAAATGACACAAGAAACAGTTTTAGGAAATAATCAAGGAAAAATATAAATAAAGCATTTAGTTTTCACATCTTTTAATATAACAAATTGATAGGTGTTTAGTCCTACATATTAAGTACCATGTAATAACCAAATTATTTGTTTACTATTTTTACATCTTATCCTATCTTATCCATAAGAATAAAATGGTATTCAATAAACATATTAGGAAAAGAAATAAATCAACCATTCACTTCCTAAACAAATGTTGTAGGGTAGCATAGTCCCTCTCATTGAGTTTAAGATTATGTTGCTAGAAAACTTGCATATAAAATCTTTGTCATGATACATATAAAGCATAAAATGAAATATTTAAATTAATATTAATATAATATGGGGGAGCAATATTAATATATATATATATATATATATATTATTCTATGAAAATTGTTTAACAAAGCACAATTATATTCATTGTTATATAACGAAAATTGTATTCATAGTTATATAACAAAGTTTCACAATTTATTTCCCCCCAAAAGAAAAGGAAATCTTGTAATTCAATTATAAAGTAATAACTATTGTAGAATTTGTTCAAATCACATTTACATTATGTGCATACACAACTAAATGGATGTCACATTCCTATAGATCTAAATTACAAATTGTTTAGTACAATACACAATTTGTAGTGTTGGTCAATTTGGCATGTCACTTAATATGTTCCTATAGTTTTTTGCTAAGATTAATAATGTGAAATTTGTGAGATATTTTTCTTAGGTTCCTTTTGGCCTCAGCATTCAACTATTGACCATAAAAAATTGTGAGGGATTTTTTCGAGTTTCTTTTGGCCTAAGCATACAACCATTGACCATGTCATAACTTTTTGTTGGTGTCTTGAAAAAGAGATGAAGAAACACTATTTATTAATGTTGCTTTGGTTCTTCTAAAAATTATCATGCTATGTCTAATAATTTTGAAAAGAAATGGAGAAAGTAAGAATTCAAGTAGTGTAAAGAAGACTTAATTTCTAAATATATGAAAAGTTCATTGTAAAATTGAGGATTTCAATAAATCATAAAATTAGAAGGACTTTCCGAAATCAAAAGTTAAATAGGAATGAAATAAGAATGTATCATCTATTTGACTTATATATAAATTAGTATTTAATCTATATATCCATAGAGCATATAATGTTTGTCTAATTCCATTTTGCAAGTAATGTAAAAATGTATTAAAATGTTTGTGTTGTCACAGTTAAATAGAGCATATAATGTTTGTCTCATTCCATTTTACATGTAATGTAAAAATTTCTTAAAATGTTTGTGATGTCACAGTTAAAATTACAATACTCTTCTTCAAACTCATTCTTCTCGGCCTCTTTTTTATGGTTTGATCATTGCACTTCTTTGCCATTCCTTAATTACAATGTTTGAAAACAAATTCAAAGCAAGATATCTGAAATAAGAAAAAAGAATCAGAAAAGACCAAACAAACGTTTATTACTATGGAATGTTTATGTTAAAAAGTAGGTATACATTTCTTTTGTAAAAAGCTCCTAAAACCATTATTTCCAAAAGCATAATTTAAAACTGTTAATCCATTTCTAATAATTCGAGTTTTTTTCTTATTTTAAAATAAAATTAAAAATCATCTTATTATTATTAAAAAATAAGTAATATATAATAATGAAGAAAAACCTCTATCATTATATATAAAATACTAAATATTTTCAATACCCTAATAATATATATATATATTATAATAAATATAAAACATAACAATGAGACATATTTAAATATTAAAAACTCTAATCATTTATTATTTTTAAGAATCTAAATATTTATAATAAAAAATCATTTTATGCTATCCTTGTATTATTCCAAATTAAAAAAGATAATAATTAGTGATTCAATACAAATCAATGTATTATTTATATTATATATATATAATATATATATATATATTATAATATATTTTTTGTAAGTTTAGGTAGGTTCTTTTCTATTTATGAAACAAAAACTGAGAACACATATAAGACATAGGTGGCCTCAGCTTTCCCAACGAGAAACCAAGCATTTTGGCCATCTAAATATAACATAGGCCATCCAAAATTGGTATGTCTGTAGTCTTTCTAGCCATGCTATGTAAACCGAACAATTGAAAATAGAGTTTTTATCTACTATTCCTATGAGCATGGAGAAATATAAAGAGACTTTCCGCTAAAAAAGAGCACAGTCCTATTATGAAAACAGAAGAAACTAAGTCTACTCATCCTGGTCTTCCTGGTCTGGTTCCACCATTGTTGGGTCCACTGCTGAAACCCCATGCACTAGTCTCCTATTTGCT
>APFE030576020.1:63987-124102 GCA_000404065.3 Pinus taeda | reverse complement strand
TAGGAAAAATGTTGAAAATGATTTTACCTGCATCATCCCATTGCTCTCCTGGCGGAAGAGCCATGTCTGGGTCTCCACGAAAATCAACCCCAGCATAAGGAAAGTCCTGAATAGCAAAAACCTGGTTTTCCAACCATTAGAAATACTCAGGTTTGAACCGAACGACCTTGGTCCCCTCATCAAGATGACGGGCCATAACTGCAACCCATCGCATCAGTTTGGGCTCTCGAGGAAGCCCAGCTCCAATAGTAAGGGGCTATGGGATTAGCATTGGAACCCTCTCCAGGCCAAAACTCACAACTATAGCACCATAACCAAAGGTCTTTAGCTGTTCGTTTTTGGCCCTGGTCAGTTGGCCCTTCACATTGGCCAACACAGCATCGCACCAGTTGAAAATGGTTCCTCGAAAGTAATCAACTGCCATCCGCATTTGGGATCCGGTGGCAATGTGTAGCGCTGCATTGTCGCAAAGTCTGGTAACTGTGAAGCAATAACCATGAGTTCAGGAAGGGATATGGTTTTGATATCTATCCCTTTGTCCCGGTTCTGGACATTGCAGAACTCTAGACGGAGGCTCTCGACAGACTGGCCACCTGCCCTGGGCCCAAATAGAGTCAAGTGTTCACCCCTCCTGGGAAAACCAGTCAAGAAGTATATATCAGCTGGCTCGATTTCGAGCTGGTGTTCACCAATAAAGAAGCATTGGTCCTGTATACTCCATCTATCAACCAGCCACTGCAAAATGTCCACCTGGACCCTCATGTCAGGTATGGCCCAGAACTTGTACAAGCCACATGCTTTCAATGCATCGATCGAAGGTTGATGATTCATCGCGGCGAGGTCCACATCCTCGTGCTCCCATTCTCGCCAATCAAGCGTGATGTTTATCCTACAATCAAGTAAAAAAGACGAATTAGAATATGCTAAATTGATTTCATTGGGTATTTTTTTAGTAAGTTAGGTTTTTATAAACCTATGCGCGGGGTACGCACCCCCTTGTTAGGGACAGTGCGTGGGGTCCGCCCCTTGCCTTCAGGCAGGTGCGTACCCCCGACTTTTTTCCCATTGGAAAAAAGTCGGGGTACGCAGGTCCCCAGTGGTAAACCTGTGGGCCCCCACGCGTGGGTTTTCAAACCTAAAAACCTCCTAAAAATAAAAATTAAACCCTAAAAAACAATTCCAAATGGAAAAAAATGAAGAGTAGGAAGATGTGGATTACTTGGAGGAGATGACGTTCGATTCCGACGGACGGATTTTCCGCAATCTTCACGGGAAGTTTCTGGTCAAAAGCCTTTTTTTCTCACCCAAATCTCAAATGGTAAAAATGAATGGTAAAAAGTCCTTTTTATAAGTTTTTTGGGTAAATAAATTCTAAATTTGTTTATGTTTCACTTTAAAAATGTGTTTTTTGTGACATTTTTACCTATTATTAAACAGGTATGGTAATGTTTGAGTTGTTGTTTAGGATAACAGATTTTCAGGTGAAATCAATCATTTTCAATGAAAAACCATTAGAGTCACCTTTAAGCTCTTTTCTGACTCCTAAAACATGAAAAGGTTGCCAAGTTTTTCTTTTTAAGCTCGTTAAAATGGAACTAAAAAGACGGTCCTCTTACAGCCCTTTTCTGACTGTAAAAACACGAAAATATTGTCGGGTTTTTGTCGTTTCAAATTTCATATTGGTCATAAAATGACTTGTCGTTGATCGCTTTTTTACTTTTTCAGATCAGAGGCACTAATTATGAAAAGTACTCCTCGGTCGTAAAAGATCAAGCGGTTCTCTCAAGTATTATTTTATACTTTTTCAGGCGTGGGAGACACAAATTTAGGAAAAATTCAACCCTGGAGTATTCTTAAGTTTTTTCAGACTCTCTAAAAATGAAAAACGTCGAGTTTCTCCTATACTGGACTCGTTAAATTTCGACAGTAAAGGACCTGTTCAATTACAAATAGGAATGAACCACTCCTTCTTAGGGTTCGAATTTAAACTAAGTTGGACTCATCCGAAGGATGAGCTTATAATCAAGCACATGTTATCCTCCTCAAGATTGTAAAAAATAAAGGGGTACTTGTTAGAAATGGTGGGGGAAAAGAGAGAAAAATGAGCTTGTTTGTCATACTTTGTAACCACTCTTGAACACGACACTTTCATTCACCTGGGTTGGGAAATCCTTTGCCTAATAGTTGATCAAACCACATTGAAAGTCTTCAGCCGGTTTCTGGGTATTAACTTTGGGTCAATCATCACCAAACCATATGTTGTGTCATTATGTGTTCAAGAGGTCAGTGCAAATAAGCCATTCATCTGCGAAAATATCTGTCATCCATCTTGACCATCCCTGAGTTAGTCCTTGCAACTAAATTTCTTCGAACTTGATCTATGATTTCGTGTTGTGGGCTTGCCTACGACGGATCGCTTTCTATCGACTTCAACTCTTTATCTAGAAAGATGATCTAGAAATTGCCAGTACCTTGGGATCTGCATGCCTCAATGGCAGGTTTCTTGTCTTCGACGATAGGTTGCATCATTGACCTTCGATCGAAGGATTCGGTGACATGTTCAACATCGACACATCTAATCACATCTCATGGATTGTACTGAGTACTTTGAGAGCCATTGTCATTATTGTTGGTTTCTATCACACCTGTTAACAATTTACATCATCGACTGGTAATCAAGTGGTTTCTACCATGTTCGACTTCGACACATTCATTCACATGGATAGAATCGTACTATTTCGAGGAGTAGAAATGAAGACCCTGGATCTAGTTTCCACCATCTAGGCTGCGAGGAATTTTGTATTCATTATGTTGTAGATCATAAACAGATGGTTGCGTCCATACTGTGTCTACATGTGTCTATACTTATGATGTATTACAAAATCATTCCTATATCAGAGCAGTAGTTAGTTTTCTAGTTAGTTTTGATCTGAGTATGGGAATTCCTACCTCAGATGATATGATCTCATATATATATTTTGCACTTGAATGTTTTTACAGGTTCCAACCGGGCTCTCCGCAAGATAATCCTCGAAATAATAAAGTGCTTCACTCTTCTTAAATGATAAATGAAATCCTCATCTACTACAGACTTTGCACTTTAGGGGGCAATCTGTTACGCAAAAATATCGTCACCATGATTATTTGCAGTTAGTATGGGTCTATCATCACTTATACTAGCCTCCTAAGCAAGTCTCAGACCTTAGCTCTTCATGTCAAGCTTTGCAAATGAGAGAAATACATTGAAAATCAATATTACTCTGGTTCCGCACTTTCTCCTACTTTTACCTACAGACCCGCACCCTTTGTTCATATTACCTGCGTACCCGCACGCTCTGTTTGTAAAGGGGTGTGTGCGTACCCCTGTAAAAGTCAAAAAGGCACAAGTTTATCCTAAAAAACTCACTTTTGGGTTAATTCTAGATGTTTCTAGAAGGATTTTGACGTGGATTGTTCGCTCCAAGGTGGTTCATGCATCCCAAAAGAGAAGGAGCTAATCCCTTTGAAGGAGGGCTTTATCCCTTTGAAGGAGGACCTAGTAACTTCCCTCCATTGCACTATAAATTAAAGCATTGGGTCAGTTGTTGGGGAGGTTAGAAGCTGAACATTTTGAGGGTAAATGCTGATGGAATTGGGACTTCCTAGTTAAACTTGAGAGGAGAGATCACATACCTTTTGGTTTCATTGGAAAGTGAGTGAAACTTGTCAAAGTAGAGGAGACTTCTTATCAGACCCTGGGAGGAGCTTGTACAACATCAAGGCACAGGTTGTAAAGTTCTTCTTCATTTGAATTAATACAATCAGATTCATTTTTCTCAACAAATTGTCTTATGTGGTTTGTTTCATAATCTCCTTGATCATTATGATGAATATGCTTTATGATATTGGTTTTTCAGGTGCTATTTAATTTGTTTGCTTGTTTGTGTTTGCAGACTTACACTTCAAGGAAGCTCATTTGGAGCGAGGGGGCGAGGCTTCCATAAACTTGCATTGGACCCAAGGTAGGCCTAAAACACTTGTTTGCCTTTGTTTTTAGTTGCATATTTAGATAAAGATAGTTTTTGATTGGCTTGCTTGTCACTAGATATCTTTAGATACTAGGAAGGCCGATCTTGTCCGCAACCTCGACTCATTCCACGTGACAATGATGAAGGTTGAAGGCATGTATCTGGAGTCAAATCCAGAACTATGAAGAGCTCCCATGGCTCATCACTAGTATACAGGCTTCCCATGCACATGTGTTCAAGAGTATGGATGTTGTGTTGAGTGCACATGCAATCCCATCTATTGGGACTCTCACCCAGACGAAGACAAAGGCACATGTCCGACTAGAGCTTGACTTGTACTTCGACGAGTTGATGCACATTCCCACCAACCCAGACTTTCCCATTAACATAGTTATCATGCACAAGTATCTTGTTGGTCCGATCGCGTTGAAGACAATGATGCACATGCTTACTGATGAGTTGGACAGAGGAGCTCGAGAAATGTACCCGAATGCTATGGAGGTAAGAGTCAGGTTCCAAAAATATGTCACCTTGGAGCACACACACACCATCTCGGACTACCAATCTTGGCATCAATATGTTATTGTTGATCAACGCAAGGATGTTGAGGAGTTGGACTTCCATGGTGGTATAAGTCATAGTGATGTCTAGCATGGCTTGCTTAAGGTATTTCTCTCACATTGGTACATGTGCATTGTAATGTAATGCCTTGTCAAGTGTAATTCAAGTGTCGATAGTTGGATGTAATAGTCATAGGGTAGATGAAGAGTCATGAGGGTAGTTGAACTGTCACAAATGGGAATGCCAAGGGCCACCCCACCCTTTGCTATAAATAGTCCTTCATAACTCATTGTATAGGATTTTGGTCAACCAAGCTTCCGATAAGACAATTTTGGAGAGAGCTTGGATAGTATTGTAACGAGCCTTGGCTTCTCCATTGCGCAGAGCTAATACATCTCTTTGGAGGAGCAGACGGTTGTGGTTGTAGCGTTCCACTATCAAAACTAGTGGTTGGACATGGATGTATTGTATGACTAGAAATTACACTTCTTAATATAACAAGAGCCAACACATTTCATGCATATGATGTACTGTATTCTATGCTATTTGGTTTAATCTAAATGTTATATGTATTGGTTTTCTTACACATGCATGTATAGTTACCTGTGTATGTATGTATGAATCTTTCTGAAATGTGTTGTTCGTTTAACCATCACTTTGGATTACTTGCTAACTTGCCTTGCATGTTGTGATGCGTCTTTGCTCAATTGTTCCCTTCTTAACTACTTGCTATCATAGGTTTCCAAGGGGCGCACTCATCTCAACCCCTGTGTGTTAGAACCTCTCATGCACCTTCCTTGGCTTATTGCAGTTGTCACACCCTTGCTACCAACAGAGTTATCTTACTTGCCTCTGTTCGAAATCATCAAAGCATTACCATACGACCCACTGCTAGGACTCCTACACCAAATATTCTGAGGTCTAATTGGGACTTCTTACTAGGGAGATCCCCTGACATGTTGGCGGGTCTAGCACCTTCAATAAGTTTTCGGAGGCTGAAAAGATCATCTAAAAGGTAGATCAAATTTTTCCAGAGGCAAAGGGAGGCAAGACAACTCACTTAGAGTTGACTGGGAGGTCCTATGAATTATTCCAAGCCAATAGTGCACATTTCTAGTGAGGAGTGTGAGTAGTGCAGTTGAGACTAGGTGGATTTGTAGAGGGAGAAAATTATCTCCTAGATATTTTTCCTATATATTTTTGGAGGATTGCTAGTTATGCCTCCATATTATTGTACTCTCCAAATTGCTGCATAATAATAAAATAAACCCTCTTTTGTTGCATTAGTTTTCCCTTTGGGCCTTTTTTGAGGATGTTCAGTCCAAAAATATTGGTGTCTAGTTTTATGTGTGTGCATTTATCTCTCAATTCCGAAATTTTATCTTCTGCAACATAGATTATTTGTGAAGAATGCATCAATGAATTATTTGTTAGTTCTTGTAAAAAAAATAAATTGCTAATCAATAGGAAAATAATATCCAGTTGGTGCATTTATGGAAATTTCATAGGCTAATGAAAATGCTACCATTGGAGGAAGGTGAAAGGATTGGGGGACTTGAGAATTAAGTTCAGAGACTTAGGGTGCTTACAATAATTGATTAGCTACAAAGAGGTTTAAAGGGTATAAAAAACCAAGGGGTAGGTGAAGCAATGGGAAGGTGAAATGTCAAGGGTAGTTGAAGCAATGGAATATGAAACGTTAAAATTGCAAATTAAGAAGGGTGGGTGCAACACTTACCTGGATTCCAACACTCTTGTCATAGTTGCAGGTTGCAAAGTCATACCACTATAAGTGTGAGCTCCTAAAGAAATGGATTCAAAATCTTAGAGAAAAATGTATAGTGAAAATGAATTAGGGGCTGACCCATTTATATAAATTTTACCACACGTGTGAGGGTATCAAAGAATTTAATGCAATTCGGCAGAAAATTGTGAATATTGGTAAGGTGATGCAAGAGAGTCCACGTAGTCACATTTTTGCAACATGAAGTGTGATTGTGCAAGTTGGATGGCAAGAGAGTGTCTTTAGTCACATTTTCGCATATGAATGTGCATTAACATGGGTTGGCTTGTGAAATCGTGCCTTTATTTCAAATCTAGGATCCAATATTGTGATAACAACTAGTTGCAAAAATTGTGATATGGTCATTTTGGGAAAAAATTAAACAAGTAGAAGGAGTTTAGAGAAAATTTTAGTTTTTACCTTTTGGGAATTGAAAGAGGGGAACCCTAAATTTTGGAAAATGTCGAATATGTGGGGGTTGTTGTAGTGGCTACAACAACTGGTGATCCATGGGTAGGACCTCAAGATCTTTGTTTAGTCCTCATTACTGTAGAGTTTGATCATAAGAAGTATTGACCCAGAGCTATGGGTCCCACTAATTTAGCTATTTAGCCCTAGTTAAAAATTTTAGTTTCTCCATAACTTTCCTTATTTTGGTTTATAACACATCATGAGATCTTATTTAATAACCAAAAGTTTCAATAGGAGATAGAGATATTATATATGTGAGTTTAAGATGTTCAGAGTTTTGATACAAGTATTTGGTGTTTCTCCACTACTAGCGAGCTTCCATATCCCCAATGGAGTCACGCAATAAATCACTTGCATTTCCTCGCTATTTGCAAGCGTCCATAGCCCCAACAAAGTTGTTTGTGTCACCTCTCTATGCAGGAATCCTTTACCAAGCCTTTACTCTTCGTTATTATTTTTCTTTTCATGCATTTTTCTCTATTTGGGCATTCACTACACCAGGGTGGATGAGGGATCCTGACTTATTTTACGGCAAGAGAGGATGTTCCTTTTGTTTCAAATACTTTAAGATTTTATGAAATGGGTTTT
Organism: Pinus taeda; assembly: GCA_000404065.3. Classification (NCBI taxonomy): domain Eukaryota; kingdom Viridiplantae; phylum Streptophyta; class Pinopsida; order Pinales; family Pinaceae; genus Pinus; species Pinus taeda. Next base: position 116,692 of record APFE030576020.1, on the reverse strand, counting down.
CTTACTTCAATTATTTTCTATCTATCCCTTCTATTGAAATCGGGTTGACACATTTAACAGAACATTCATTAGTGTAAGAACAATTTAAGTGATGGAGATCCTACTAAGGATGTAGGGTATCATAGCTAATTAGAGTTCCCCACATAATCCAAGTCATTTTTTCCATTCAGATAACATTAACTCATTATGATATTCAGGACTGAACCAATAGAAGGATATCTAATGTAAACCAATTGACAAGTAGTTACTACAATCTTATTAGAACATTCAACATATGCTCATGGGTCCTCGAGACAAGCAATTTATTAACATACAGTGCCTCTTATTTAGGTATAGGTGCATGGTAAATGAAATCAAAATAGTGTATAAATAAAACTAATGCAAAATAAAATGGAATGAAGCAAAACAAAGGAAATAAGGAAAGAAATATGTACAAATAGAAAAAAAAAATTGAAGAGTTTGTAATGGAAATAAAAATTTAGATCTTGACAGTTGATAGGGAGGGACTTAACCCCAACGCTTAAGGTTTTTAGTAAATAAGTATGTCAGCCAAACTTCTCATTGTTGTAGCAATTTATACACAACCACTAGGAGCTATTTCTCTATAGTGTTGGCCTTGACAAGACAACTAGATAGTAGAGGAATTATGGTAAGAAGTAAACTAGTAAATGGATCTCAAACCAATTAATCAAATTGATCATTCATGCATAGATGCTCTATTTAGGGGTTGAGATGAACACCTGAAATCCTCATAGGTCGGTGATATATGTTATGTCTGATGCAAAGATTCTTGCCCAAACCAAGACATCTTATCCTCCATAATAGATTAATTTCCCAAAGTGATGGTAGCCCCATCTCCCTCCCCACATATCACCCTATCCATGGAGTTAGTAGAAAAATAATAATAATCATGATAAACAATCATTTATTTTTTAATATATGATGGAAACATAATTCTTGGAGTTATGTGAACTTCGCACATTCACTTGAGTGGAAGGAGAAAATCCTTAAGTGAAGGCCAATAGTCATAAGAAGGCCAAGAGACCTCTTGGTAGATGAAATCAAGGGTCACACAAAATTTATGTGTATGTATGCTTTGTGAATAATATTGTATCTCACATTTCATCTAATTGTTGCTTATTTTCATGTGTGAAATTTAACATGGTATCAGAGTAGGCATATTCCTTCCGAACTTAATTTTGAGTTACAATTGTGTGGCCTTCCTCCACTTCAAGTTTTGTGGTCTAATCAACCTGGTAATTTATTTTACTTCATATGCTTGTTCAGTGTTGTGCGCACAAGTGATTAGAGACTCCTTTAGTAGATTCCGTTTTAACTGGGTGCACTTTACACATGTTAGTGTTTTCAAGTCTGCAAGAAGTTCTGACCTTCCTCCTTCGGCCTTGTTGATACTACCTACCATTTTGACCTTGATATTTTTCACCCTTACTATTGAAGGGAAATTTTCCCAAGGGCTAGGATTGAGACTCCGAATAGAGAAGAATAAAACGACAACCAATAAGACTCATACAATCATGCCAAGCACTTGAATTCACAAAGGTAAGGATTAGAAATGTACCTATAGGTCCTATGTTTAAGTAGATCCCGTAGGGTACAAACCCTCTTATACCCCCAAGATGTGCAAACCTATAAATTAGTCACAAAGATAGGAGCAAATCATCGAATTCAAAGTACAAGAATATATGCATGATAATTCATTATAAAGATAACAAATTAACATTCATAAAAGAAAAATGCAATTTGGAAAGAGGATACATGTCTCGTTATTAACTATAAGAAACAAATACAAGGAAGATACAGCCTGATCCAAGCTAAAGGTATTGAAGAAACCTTCCTTCAAATCCATATAGCCTGAGCCATTGAATACTTTGACTCCAATATATGCAAGAAGATGCTTGATAAGGGTGTTGAGCATCTTTGCAAGGAAACCAGGGTTTCCTTAAGACTGGGAGTGCAAGAGGAACGGGAAAAACACACACTTAATATAGGGAAATTTTGACCTAATGATGATATCCCTCATTAGGTATGAACTAAGCCTACCAACGGGATGTATTTATACCACATCAAATCATTATTTCGATTTGGCCATGGGCTCTTGTAGGTGGGATTTTGGTAAAATCCATAAATCCCACCTGAAAAATAACTTCTTATTTATTTAAAAAAAATTAGAAATATGTATGTGAATATAGTTCTTAAGAACCACGTATGTACATATTTGTAGAGTGGGCAGAGCCATGTATGGATTTTGGAAAATATTTTTTTTGAGATAAAGTCAAGTCTGCAAGTGGAAGGAGTTGCCTAGGCCATATAAGAGCATCTGATCCACAAGAGTGTTGAAATATGGTATAATAGATGCCCCCTAATGTATGAGGCTAGAAGGGGGAACGATGATTGAAATAAATTACATGTAGAAAGAGGAGTTGTTTGAACAACTCAAGAGGAGATCACCATATTTTAGTTTATTAAACACCTATGGAAAGAGTTAGAAAAAGAAATCATATGTGATGCGGGCATACCCATGCTTAGATATAGTAAATATTTTCATTTGATCAAGTATAAAATTGATTCATGAGGTATACATAAGTGTGATAATGATCAGAAGAATGCATAATGGAACATTAGATCATAGCTGTGAAAGAATGCAAAAGAGCTATCTTAGTATCATATAGGAGGATATATGTACAAAAGATGTTGTATAATTGATCTCTGCAAAAGTACCAAGTCATATAGCTGGATTAGTGGTATTTCATAAAACTTGGGTGCCAACATATAAGATGTCGCCAAAAGTTGTGAAACATATGAGTGTAGGTGTCACTAGTAGAAAGTTGAAGAGACTCTCATGTGATCTAAGATGTTGCCACAACCCAAGATCTTCACCAACAACAAATGGTACATTTCTACACTATGGGAATAAATGAGCTAAAGTCGACCATGTGATAAATCGTTTGATTATTAGTAATTGATGTATAACATTAACAAATGCAAGACAACTCACCAGTAATGAAAATGAGTGTCAAGGTACCCTAATATAATTTGACAAGTGTGAATAAAGGAGTTGAAGTTGAACACTTGAAATAATTTATTAATAAGGAGATATTGATGTACTCTCATTGTTGATAGTGAAGGAGTCTTCCAATAATGATTGAAAACCCTAGGGTACTGATAGGAGAACTCCAGATCTTGTTCCTAGAGAAATGAGTTGGAGTCGATTGGAAAAGATCTATTGGAAGAAAGGCGTTAAGGAATCCCACATCAACTAGCACAAGTGTAACCCGCAGGATAATAATTTGGAAGGACTCAAATGAATAAAAATGAAGTAACCACCACCATATACATTTCTGGCATGCACAAAAAGTAGCTAACGCATGAAATAAATCCTCTGAACCAACCAATAATGAAATTTGGCACAAAGGTGAGGAATCCACCTATAGGGTGAATTGGAAACCAAGGTACTACATGAATACCAATGTGTGATAATGTAAGTTAATTTCAAACACAAGGGAAACCACCTAGTCAAAGGCCCATGATGTTGATTAAGGTTGGGAACGAGGTCACCTATAAATAAGGCTAGGGTGTGACACTAGGTCAGTCAAAGGCCCATGATGTTGATTAAGGTTGGGAACAAGGTCACCTATCAATGATGTAAATAGGGCTAGGGTGTGACTCTAGGTCGAAGTTGATAAGAGTAGATCTGCCAGCAAGAAGTCAATGAGGACCTTCTTTACTGACACTAGTAAATAACCAGGTAGTTGATCTGACACCGAGAATAACTTGATAGACCAGGTATGGCCAATAGAAATGAGTCAAGGGAAACCACACAATGGTCGACACAAAGGCTAACTTCTTTTTGTACTGTTCAACCAACCCCCCCCCCCCCCCCTTATTGATTTAATAGTTAATATTCTATTGATAAATGGGGACCCTTTATAAAATCCTCCAAAAAACATAGCACTTAGTTCTTTCTTTTTGCATTATTAGAAATAAATTTCTAAATAATATAAGGTATCAAGCCAAATCCCTTTACGATTAGAAATTCTTGATTTATCACATATTTCTGGATCATGTGTGTCAAAGGTTAATTAACAATCGAGATTTGCGAATTGCGATTAGAGATATCACCATAGTAAACTTATGGTATCATATAAATTTTCATTTAAAACTAAGGCTTAAAGTATTTCTCGCAAAATTAAGTACCTATCACAATCACATATTAACATTCACAAAAAACAAAAACAAACAAAACCTATGGAATATGTGAATTGTGATATTGTGATATAACAAGCCAAAACTCATCACATCGCAGCCCTTACTCAAAGGCCAATCTTGTGAACTATGAAAAGTTTGTGAACGCAATATGATCCGGACCCGATGGAAGTATGCGATAAATGTTATAAACTTTGGTTAAGTCCAGTGCATAGCAAAATGTCACTTTATGCAATAAATATCCATTCAAGCAAAATTCACTTTAAACAATAAAAGGTACGATGCTCACATCGCATCTCGCAAAATTCTAAACAACTTCTAAATAACGCATAATCGAAAATGCAACATTACGATTTGTGATATTGCGATAATCTTTATCGCAATCTCATAGTTGACATTTCACACTTTAAAATCATCATCTTAAAGTTTTTCCTTACACGTTTGCGATGCAATGGCTTAAATGAATAATAAAGTCCATAATAAAATATCTTAGTGCGTATTTAATGAGTTTTAATGGCATTTATGTTTAAAATGGCTTGACATGATTTGATATCTTTCATCTGCTTTTTCGAATAAAATCTTCTTCCTTGTCACATTTTGAAATTAACTGTATCATTGAACTTTCACTGTCATTTTCACTCTGTGTTTATCCAATAATTGCCATTGCTCCATTTCAGGGAACCTCCAAAGAAAACAACGTTTGAGAAGATGGAAAAGAAGGGAAAAGCTACTGCATCTGGGAAATCAGACATGATACCACTTTTCTTCGATACCACCTGTAACAAAGATGGAGGAACCACATCATGGGAAGCTATGTATAACCTGCTGGAAGAATAGAAACCCAAGACACTAGAAATGAAAGAAACAACCGATGCTGAAGAGTCATCTAATGTTTCCTATTTTGAGGCAGCATGTTCATTTTTACACAAAATAGCAACAAGAACTAAGATATTACCATATACAGATATGGTAAAATGGGTGATTGATAATGATAATATCTTAGACATAAATTTCAGGAATGCAAGACATGAAGTCATGGGGTCTTTAACATCAGACAAATATGTACCATCTACCAGAGCCTCAAAAGCTCTATGACAAAAATTTCCTTGAGAATTTTTCCAAAGAGAACAAGGACCCATCAGACGTTACACAAACCTGGAGGTAAGGAGGAGGCAAATTCAAATGAGACAAATCTGGTATGTATCCGACTACATCCCTCTCTGCCCCACATAATTTTGCAGTTGCAATGATGTGTAGATTATTTGGTAAAGCTTATAGCACCAAATTTTCTATAGAGTGGATTCCATTAGTAGATGTAACAGTTAACGCAACAATTATGAATTGGAATCAGATTTTATCAGACAATTTAACTGTGTCTATTAGGGAATATAGGCAAAAGAGAAATATTTCCTCAAGAGATATTCCCCCTTTTTATATGAGCTCTTATGTAATGGACGCCATTTATTTTATTTCTCAATTTCCAAACATGGGTTGGAAGTGGACTGTACAGAACCCTCTCCCCATCCATGTATACCATAAAATCTTGTGGGAATCCCAATTCAATCCCCATTTTCACAAAATCTACCAGGGTATTATGTTGCCTATTCATAAAACCATTTTTGATAAAATGGCCCCTAGGCTTTCCAAAGAAGCCAAGATAGACATATTTCCAGTTGCAAGATGGTTCATTGAAGAAACATTCACTTATATCAGAGTTTTTGGGAGAATTCCTGCTCTACATGTCCTCCCATATTATGTTCCAGACAAGCTATTGGCAAGAAAGATAGATTACCAGACAACAGGGGAGGGTGGTTTAACCAAAGTCCTGAGGGAACATAAGAAAGTAATTTGGTCAGCCTTCCCATTACAATGTGGTGCTTTCGTACTACATGACTATGAGCACATAGTAAAAGAAGTAGAGATTATTACTCCTTTGAAATTGGCCACAGTTCCAGGGAGACTATATGACCCAGCTCAAGTTGCTAAATACTTTACCACTATGGTTAAAGTCAAACAATTTACTCCTGAAGATGACCCCTTTGATGATCTCTTTCAAAGAGCCGAAACATATGCACAGGTCCTACATTTGGCATTATTACAGTTAAGCCTAGATGATAGTAATTTTTTTCATGTATATAGGAATAAAAGATTGTTAAAAGTCCCATTGGACCTACTACAAATTGAACCAATAAGAGAACTGATTACTAGTGTGAGCCTGGAGGGAAGTTCAAAGGAAAATTCTAATGAGGAAACACAAGAGAGATAAACTCATGAGTTAGAATAGTCAGAAAAATAATCTCAAAATGGAGAAGGAAATCCTAATAAATATTCTGAGAAATATGCAGAAGGAAATACTGAGAAAACAACTGAATAAGCCTTGGCCAAGAAGCAGATAGAGGTCGGTTCCACTTCAGCTCAACCAGGGAAGATTCTAGTCATTGACCTAGATAAGGAATGGGAGCAATTCAATAAGAAAATCCAAACAAGCACAAATCTTGAGGAAACATCTGAATTTCAGATCCCCAAACAGACTTAGCATAAAGAAAATCCACAGACAACAGAGCAAGGGGCTACAAACACTCAAGATATTGAGGTTATTCCTGCTTTTCCTATTTCCGAAATTGTCTTGAAAATTGAAGAGATACCTCCATTAGATATATTCTACAGTCCTACTCATAAGGCTATAGTTAAAAGACAAAGAAAGAAGAGGAAATTAGACACCATGCCTATTGCAAGTCTAGAGAACGAATGAATGGATGTTGTGTGGAAGGACACTCCTATTGACCCATTCAAAAATCTTACGAGGTTGTCAAATTTTGTAGGAGCTTATGCGACAACGACCATTGATAAAGCAATGGAAGTTCGAATGCTGCTAAAAGAAAAAGAACAGAAAATTATTCTGCTTGAACAACAATTAGAACAAGAAAAAATTAATCAGTAAGTAGACCAATAGGTAGCTCAACTTCAGAGGGAGTTTGAGCAAATGAGATTACAACACCAGGCCAGCTTATCAGAAAATGACTCACAGATTCGCCAAATGCAAGCCATGGTGGATAGATTAAAGATAACCCTCAAACAAACGAGTTCATCAAAGAAGAAATCAAGCTAAATTTTCTAGTAATACAGCAAGAAGAAATATTTTGCTAGAAAATCTCACAGATTAATCCTTACTGTGAGACAAGTGATAAATTGACAAACCAAGTGATTGATATGAGGTTTGAATATGAAGAAATCCATAAAATGATTTCTGAATTTATTACCTAGTGGGAGTCTGATGAGGGAAGAAAGGTTGATCTACCAAAAATAGAAGAATTCCACAAGGAAATTCTATTTATGGATTGGGATACACAATTAAAACATGTAGAAAGGGTGACATCGACAACAACAGGTGCAACAAGCAGTATAATTGAAGCCGTTAATGAAAACCTGCATAGTACCAATGAGACATGATACCATTTTTCTCCGATACCACCTACATCAAAGACGGAGAAACCACATCATGGGAAGCTATGTATAACATGCTGAAAGAAGAGAAACCCAGGCCACTAGAAACGAAGGCAACAGATGATACTGAAGAATCATTTGATGCTTCCTATTTTGAGGAAACATGTTCATTTAAAAAAAAATATCTTCAAGACCTAAGATATTACCATATACATATATGGTAAAATGTGTGATTGATAATGTAAATGTCTCAGACATAACTCTCAGGAATGCAAGACATGAAGTCATGGGGTCTTTCACATTAGATAGTCTGCGCCAGATGTACCATCTACCAAAGCCTCAAAAGCTCTCTAAAAAAGATTTCCTTGAGCATTTTTCCAAAGAGAACGAGGACCCATTGGATGTTACACAGACCTGGAGGATAGGCAGAGGCAAATTCAAATGGGACAAATCCGGTTTGTATCCGGCTGCATCTCTCTCTGCCCCACATAATTTTGCAGTGGCAATGATGTGTAGATTATTTGGTAAAGCTGATAGCACCAAATTTTCTATAAAGAGGCTTCCATTAATTGATGGAGTGTTTAACGTAATAATTGTGAATTGGAATTAGATTTTATCAGAAAAATTAGCTATGGCTATTAAGGAATATAGGAAAAATAGAAAAATTTCCTTAAGAGATATTCCCCCTTTTTATATGAGCGCTTATGTAATGGATGCCATTTGTTTTTTTTCTCAATTTCCAAACATGGGTTGAAAGTTGACTGTATAGAATCCTCTCTCCATCCATGTATACCATAAAATCATGTGGGAATCCAAATTCAATCCCTATTTTTACAAAATCTTCCAGGGTATTATGCTGCCTATTCATAAAACCATTTTTTATGGAACTACCCTCAGGTTTTCTGAAGAAGCCAAGATAGACATCTTGCCAGTCGCAAGATGGTTCAATGAAGAAATGTTCACTTATATCAGAGTTTTTGGGAGCATTGTTGCTCGATATGTCCTCCCATATTATGTTTCAGACAAGATATTGGCCAGAGAGATAACTTACCAGACAGCAAGGGAGGGTGGTTTAACCAAATCCCTGAGGGAACAGAAGAAAGCCATTTGGCTAGCCTTCCCATTAAAATGTGGTGCTTTCGCACTACATGACTATGGGCATGCAGTAAAAGAAGTAGAGATTATTACGCTGTTGAATTGGCCACAGTTATAGGGATACAATATGACCCAAATCAAGTTTCTAAAGACTTTATCACTATGCTTAAATTCAAATAGTTTACTCATGAAGAGGATACCTTTGATGAATTCTTTTAAGGAGTTGAAACATTTGTGCAGGTCCTACATTTGGCATCATTATAGTTAATCCCATATGATATTAATGCTTTTCATGTATATAGGAATAAAATATTGTTAAAGGTCCCATTGAACCTATTACAAATTGAACCAATAAGAGAACTGACTCCTAGCGTGAGCCTGGAGGGAAGTTCAAAGGAAAATTCTGATCAGAAAATGCAAGAGAAATCAACTCACGAGTCAGAACACTCAAAACAACAATCTCAGAATGGAGAAGGAAATCCTAATAAATATTCTGAGAAAGATACAGAAGGAAATACCGAGGAAAAGACCGAATAAGCCCTAGCCAAGAAGTAGACAGAGGTCGGTTCCACGTTAGCTCAATCAAGGAAGATTCCAGTCATTGACCTATGTTGGGTCGTTAATATGTCATTATTATTATCACTTTTGAACGCCTATTCCACCCATTTCTACTCTTCTTTATCATGTCATTTATCATAATTTATCATATAATTCTATTTTATAATTATTTATGCTCTTATGGATAAATATTATTTATTCTCCTTTATTTTTAATAAATTGATGATTATGCATAATTTTACCAATGATGGGTTATTAATAAATTGATTGTAACATTACTTACCATTTTTAGCTTCCAAGATATTTTCCATATTGAAAATTTGATCATTAAATGTGCCAACTCAGAAATTCGTTGGAATAAGAAGTGACAATTTTGTATTGAATGGTTCGGGCAAATGGAGAAGAATCTGGAAAATCTGAAACATGGGTTTTGTGCAGAACGGACAAAATTAGTCTTGTGATGAGCATTTTTCCCAAATCTGGCCCGTACTAAGAGAAAGAGAAGGTTCTATTAAGATGATTTTCTCATATTCGCTGTGTGGCCGTTTTCCAAAATATCTCAGCTACAATGCCAAATTTGACCTATTCTTGTTGAATGATTGATGGAAGGATATCTCAGATATGATCTTGCTTATCAACTTGTTGAGAAAAATCCAATTTTTTAATGAGAATCATTTTGTAATCATCACGGATGTAACTTCTCTTTTCTCTCTGTGTATTTAAATCAGAACAGATATCAGAGAAGGGGATTCAAGATTAGAGGATTGATTATTCATGATGGAATAGATTATGAGAGATTAAGTCGGGGATTATTATAGATAGGATAGGATAAGATAGGAGGAAAGGAGGATTGTTGCATTACCGTTGTAATTCTCAAGGCTTTTGTTGTTGTAATGATTCCACAGTTTGATGATTAATAAGTAAAAAGGTTGTTGTTCATTCACCTTATCTGAAGTAGCCCAGCAGCATTCGCTAGTGGTTAAGGGCCCAGTCTCTGGTGGATTAAGTTGTTGCTCTGTATTATATCTTTAGTTCCAGTCATGTGATGGTTTGATTTAATTCTTATTTCTTTGAATCGCATTGCTTTACAGTTTCATGTTTTTACAGCGTGTTGTTCTAATATTTTATGAAATTGTTTTATTACATAAGTTGTGATTGAATCGCATGGTCGTTCATTTCCATCATAACAGATATTATTATCCTTTTCAACTTTTTCAAATATAAAGTTGCAGTGTTCATATTCAGACTTTGATGTTCACTACATATTGCAGCTCATTTCTATTGAAATAGCTTTGTTGTTCATTCCTACTAAATAAGCTTTGATGTTCATTTCTTTCCTGCAAGTATTTGGTTTTGCTTTTAAGTAATATTGCAGTCAGCGTGTTTACTCCATATTTGTTAGCAGCATTATTGATTTGTCATTTCCAGTTAATTGCTTTAGTGTGGAGTGTAAGGTCAGCGACTGTAAAGGATATTGGCTAACACTGCCTAGGTTCTCAGATTGTAGAGCATGTTTATGTTTGATTTCATTTGCATCTGTTTACAGGGGAGAGAGTTATCATTACTGAGTCCTCGACTAATGATTGTTTGAGTGAATGATTTATTTTAGAACATTTCAGTTTCTTACTGTTCCAATTAGATTTTGTTTCCAGCATTCATTTACTTTTGCATTTTAAGCACTATACTGCAAAACATTACTCTTGAGTAAATAGCTGCCTCAGACTGAGTATGCTCTTGAAATAAAAATTCATCCTTGGGTTGACAATTAATGTGAAGATAATTAAGAGTTAAAAAGACACATTTTTATCACTCAACATTTTGGCACCATTACCAGGGAGAGTGTAGCCATTTCTAAAGAGTAGTGTGAATCTGATGAGTGCCTGCTAGGAGAGAATTGGGTATTAAAAACAACAGGTAAGAACCTACGTACAAAGCATGTAACATCCCTGCTCCCCTGCCCGCTTTCCGGCAGATTTGTTAATTTTTTTGGGTAGAAATAAACATTGAAGTTGTGTGAATGACTAAGAAAAAAATAGAAATTTTGAAAAACAAATCTCATGATTCCACTCAAGTGGTGATGTAAGCACCACCCACTTCACTAACCAATTGACAGGAACATTTGAAGAAGGAGCCTTGAAAAAAACACATGAAGAACATCTTATATTATGGTAAGAAATGGCTCACATTTCTACTTTTGAATTCCCTATCAAAGATCTAGGAGGAGTGACACAAATGCACATAATTCCCCATCTTTACCAAATTTTCATGGCTTGACAAATGAAGATTCAGATACATTCTTATTTGAGTTTGAAATACTTTGTAGAGGATATGATTATTGTACTAATGATCAAAGGTTGAAAGTGTTTTCTCTTACTCTAAAAGGAGCAGCGCTCCGATGGTTCATGAGCCTAGGTGGGAACTGCATCCAAACATGGGAGGACATGAAGAACATATTTTTGAAGAGGTACCAAGACTATTGCAAAGCCGATGAAGATATTTTCAATATGATACAAGGGGAAGATGAAAGCTTGGAGGACTATGTAGAGAAATTTCAATATAACTTTCAAAAATTAAAACATAAGCATTTGGAAAAAGAGATATTAAAAACACTCCTTCTTAAAGGAATCAAAGATGAATTTTTAGAACTCTTAAATCTGATAGGAAAAGGTGATGTTTTTCAATTGTGATGTTTGTGAATTGTGCATAAGGTATTCAAGAGGAATCTCCAAGGCTAGTAAGAATTATAGAGATGTTTGTTCTTTCTTTTCCAAATCTGCTACAAGAACAAGAGATATAAGAGTTGAAATCAATTATTTATTTGAACATTTTAAAATTGATCTTATTATCTCTCTAACTTCACAATTGGATGTTTTACAGGTTCATAAAAATAAAAAATTTGATGAAGTGTTTTTCCCTCATTACTGGAAGGAGCATCCCATAGATAGTTGTTCTTCCTTATCTATGATGGAAGTATTATATCAAAGAGATGAGGAAGATGCAACAAGGTCAAAAGCATGGAAATCATGGCCTACAGGTATGGTTCAAAACACTTCTTCTACATTCTCTCACTTGCATAATCCATTATGGAATACTAATGTGTTAGGGCAGCCATGTCAATCTCAATATAACCACCACCAATCTTGTCTACAAGTTTGGCCTAGTTCACCTTATGATTGCATAACTACTCTCCCTCATCTTGTAGCACAAACACATTCTCCCTATTCTTCACCAGCTCTTCCACAACATCTTGCTTGCCCATCAAAATCATCCACTCAACTCAATCATCTACATCATCAAAATGCTCCATTCCGTACACAATTTCCTGTTCAACTCATTCCACACCCTCACCATAATAAGTCAGTACAACATGCTTACAGTGTTGAACTACAAAATTTACGCACCCTTCCCACCCATTCTATCTCACATGCACTATTAGAGAAAACTTACAATGAAATTCAAAATGTTTCAAATTGAAAAATTGTAGAAGGTATGGAAAAAAATGAGGTTTCTCTTGGTTTGCATCAACAAGCCATTTTAAAAGCTCAAGAACTTCATGATATGATGGATATGGAAAATCAAGAAAGTAAAGAATATATTGAAGATTGATTTTACTCCATCACTTGTTTGCAGCATCACTCCATACTTCAACAATTTTTTACACCATATTTTCAAGGGAAGTTGGCTTCTCATACCGTAATATTCATTAATATGCATTTTTCAAATTTGGGTATGTGCATATTTGAAGCCTTATTTCAAAAATGGTTCCACTGGAAGTACTCATATACATAATCATATTCAATTTTCAAATCAAAATAGGTTAGTGTAGAAAATAAAATAAATAATGACATAAATAAATACATTTTGTTTTTATGTAAAACTAGTTGTTTTTTGTTGCAACACGTTGTGAAAATCAACATTGGTGATAAATGTTTTAATTCATTTGTGTATGTAGATGATTTATAATGGAAATAGTATTTCTGCAAACACTCATATTCATTTTTATCACCAATTTGAAAAAATGCTTGAATATCATATTTTTTGGCTTGTGGGCTTGATGGAATTTCTGAAAATGCAGTCGGCACAGTCATGTTTTTAGAGGCCTAAATGAATATATTTTTAAAATCTGTTTCTATCCTAAGTATCCCTTGATTTCTACTTTCCAATCCAATTTGAATTACTCAATTTGGATTTGAAACGAAAAAGTTAGAACTAAAATATTGACAGGGTGTCTAGCAAGCAGCTCAGGAATAGAGTTGGGACAGTCGGTCTTTGAAGGCCTAAATGACCATATTTTAAAAACTCATTTATATGATATATTCCCCTATGAATTTAGTTTACAAGACAATTAGAATCACTCATTTTCGATATCGTATGAGGAAGTTATGATCAAAATATTGATTGTCTATCGTAAATCAGCACTCTTAAAACTTTGTCTTTCCGACTGTTCCTTAGAGTATTTGACCTATCAATTCTTCTTGTCTTCAAAACATGTTTCTATTAGAGATAAATAAATGAATCTACTTTCATTTTCAATTTGAATCATTTGAATCTGGCATCAAACGAAAAATCTATGCTTAAAATATCTACTGTTGTTCTAGGTGGAGTAATAAAAAATGACTCTGTTATGCACATTGTTCTAAGTAAAATTGACATATCATATCATTGAATTTTAAAACTTGTTTCTATTGGAGATATACTTTTGAATTATCTCTCATCTAGCTTTGGAATCACTCAATTTGGACAAAAAACAAAGAAGTTGTGATTAAAACACTGCTGGTCAATATGGTCGACCACTGCTCTCCCGCAGGTGACAAATAAATTTTACTTTGTTATTTTCTTAGTGGATTTGTTATACAGAGTAACTACTTGTTGTTTTTTTTGCATAATTCTTAGATTTGGGGAGCCTGATCACCTCTCTTTCTCCATCATTTAATGTTTTATTTCAGGTAGACACTCGTTTTTTTGTAGGTCCTAGGAGAATAAAAAAGGTCAATTTATGGACGAGAGATTCTTGAAAGAAATTTTAATGAAACAAGGGAATTTCATCCAACTCATTACCCAATGGATTCATAACAGAATAAATGAAGAATTTATTTCCATTTGAAGATTCATACCATGTCTTTGTTGCCAAAACATTTTTCAAAGAGATCATTTTTTTACATAACATCATAGATGTTGTAGCTTAATTTATTTATTTACATACTGTTTTTAAATAAAATGTTGTTTCTTTTCTGATTTCTCATATATTTTGTGTTTTAGATGTTGCTTCCTTCAAATTGTAACCCATCCTTAGCATCAATGCAGTGAACAACTAATTTGTTTTTTGTGTGCATGCATTTTATGATTGTGCATTTTTGCTATTCTTTTCCGAAGGAACAACACTTTTGCATTTTTGATGTTCCTTTCCGAAGGAACAGTAGTTCTGCATTTTTGTTGTTCCTTTCCGAAGGAACAACACTTTTTCACTTTCGCATTTTTGATGTTCCTTTCCGAAAGAGCAACACTTCTGCACTTTCCCATTTTTGTTGTTCCTTTCTGAAGGAACAACACTTATGCATTGTTGTTGTTCCTTTCCGGAGGAACAACACTTCTGCACTTTCGCATTTTTTCTGTTTCTTTCCGAAGAAACAACACTTTTGCATTTTTTATGTTCCTTTCCGAAGGAAGAACACTTCTGCACTTCTGTATTTTTGTTGTTCCTTTCTGAGGGAACAACACTTTTGCATTTTTTCTGTTCATTTCCGAAGGAACGGCACTTCTGCACTTCTGCATTTTTGATGTTCCTTTCCGAAGGAACAACACTTCTACTCTTCTACTTTTTTGTTGTTCCTCTCTGAAAGAACAACGCTTCTACACTTTCGCATTTTTGTTGTTCCTTTCTGAAAGAACAACACTTCTGCATTTTTGTTGTTCTTTTCTGAAGGAATAGCACTTCTGCACTTTTACATTTTTGTTGTTCTTTTCCGAATGAACAGCACTTCTGTACTTTTACATTTTTGTTGTTCATTTCCAAAGGAACAACACTTCTGCATTTTGTCTGTTCCTTTCCGAAGGAACAGCACTTCTGCACTTTTGCATTTTTGTTGTTCATTTCCGAAGGAACAGCGCTTCTACATTTTTGTTTCTCATTTCCGAAGAAACAACATTTTCGCATTTTTGTTGTTCCTTTCAAAAGAACAGCACTTTCACATTTTTGTTGTTCATTTCAAAGGAACAACATTTTCACATTTTTTGTTGTTCCTCTTAAGGAACAACACTTTTTCGCATGTATTTTTTTATTGTTCCTTTTAAGGAACAACACTTTTTTTGGGTGTATTTTTTTTGTTGTTCCCTACAGGGAACAACACTTTTTCACATGCATTTTTTTCACCTTTTCGTGTGTATTTTTGCTTTTTGGTGTGCATTTCCTTTGCTATTCCCTACAATGAATAACACATTTTTGAGTGTTTTTGTTGTTCCTTCAAAGGAATAACGCTTTGGGAATATTTTTGAGAACAACTCTTCCTTCCTCTTGTGAGATTATTTCTAGTTCATATCAACACATTTTATTGATTCTTTTTCATGGCATGAAGTACACTACTTTTATGAAGGCAAGAATTATGGATTCTATTAAAGCGAGTTAATATCATTCACATTATGATCTTTAACATTACAACTTGATGATAGATTATTTTCAAAAGGGACACAATTATTTATAGACTACTTTATTGCATCGTTTTCTCTTGTACATGATACTGACTGATCATTTTAATACTATGTTAGTTCCACCCTTCCTGGTTATAATCTTCTCTGTTTGTAATAAATGAGATTATGGGTATATTTTTTTCTATTGACATGTTCAACTTCTTCCACCATCCATGCTCTTAAGGAGTATCGAGCCTCCCTCTTTTTATCATAAAAATGTGTAATAACAACAAAATTTTGTTCGCAGATGGAGGATAGGGGGTTTCATTACGAACCATCCTACTATGTTTATAAGGTTGTAACAAAGTGACATTCTCATTATGGCCACCACATCAGGGTTATGATCCATTGGATAGCCAAATTATCCTTAGAACAGGAGGTTTCATCACGAGCCGGCCTGATAACTTTTGCTACATTCCAGTGAATGGCAGTGTGATTATCTGGTTACTACGCTAGCACACTGATCTCTTCTGTAGAACAACACTGGAACTCTTTAGTTATAAATTGAGGATCCTAGCTCATATGGGTTAAAAAGCAACACTACCGAGGCTATGGACGCCTGCTGGCAGCAGAGGCTCTGCTTATGGTATTGAAGTTATATCTTATCGTCAATTATCACTATAATACCCTTTTCTTATTCTTTCTTTTTATCAGAGAAGTTATTTCCTTAATTTTTTCCCTGTTTTGAACCTTTACGCATGAGAAATTGTTTTCAGATCAATCGCATCATTTTCAGCTAGAATATGTTAGCAAAGCATCTTTTTGGCATATTCTTGTCCCTTTTCTTTTTTGCATAACTTATCATCAATCTAAAACGTCATATCTCTTATTCATAACTATCTTTACATACTCTACTCTCATTATAGCCATAACTCTCATTGTCCTATCATTGATATGTGTACTCTGCTTCACTCACTACCATATTGTTCATTCCCTTGTCTTGTCGTCAGCATAACACCTTTCATAGGCTTTATAGTCATGAAATCCCTTTTCCAATTGGAGGGAGAATGTATGCATTATGGGATAGCATGCGATATAATTACTACACCCTGCCATAACTTGTTGATTTGACAAAATATTAGTATTGCATGTATACAAACATTTTTCTGATTGAAATTTTTTCATGCATCTTATCTGTTGCTGTTCAAAACTAACATTGCGAATTTAAGAACATTGTATGAAAAATAGTGATTTGTTTATAGGATAACAAGTATGGGGGGGAGACTCTATTCGTAGCATGACCACACTATTGCAACTAACAGAAGAGGCTCGAGCAACTCGCGAATGTGAACAATTGTTCTAACATGATGTGCTTACCTGGATTTCACCATTTGCATCACTTTTAGCAACAACTCTGCCTACATCAGCTTCAACAAATGCCAATCCATATATGTCAATCCACATTTTTCTTTTAGAGGTAAAATAACATAATTTTCTGATTTATTACGAATCTAGGAGAATTTCCTGAAAATCCATTTTGAGCATTATTTATCATCCTTCATTCTACATCTTAACCACTTCCCATTTTTTTCAGCGACATCTCATCTTTAAATTTGGGAGAGTGTTGCTTTCATTCATTTCTTTCTTATGACTATGTCATTAATATTCTTTCTCATCCATTAATATTCTTATTCATTCTCAACAGGTCCCTTATTCCATGTTGTTTTACACCAAGCATAGCATTCCACAGAGGGTAGCGACCACCTCAATTTGTTTTCTAACATCGTATGAAAGCATGCTAATTCTTCAGAGTGGGGGAGGTATTGCTACGCATGATGGATGTTTTCTATTTTCTTTCTCATTTAAGGCATACAATTTCATTTTTATACAATGCAGAAATTGATTTACATATTCTTTTTAAAACTGTGAACTCAATTCTTGTGATTTCTGGAAAACACGGACGTATCATTAAAATACACAAACCCAAATAATTTCATGTTAAATTAGTTCATAAAATTTCGAAAATCATGCACTATCACCTAGAGCCATTTTGTTTATATCTCATGATCCGTGCATCAAAATGATCTGATTTTTGGATCATAAAAGCATTAATATAGTAGAAATCCACTTGCAAAATTTCAACAAAATCTGGTTTGTAGTTTTTGAGAAAATGGTTAATGGAGTTTGTTGTTACCTATATCATACTTTGCTGCAATAGTTGAACATCAATGTAAAAATTGTTACACCTTCATCAACATTGCTAAAATTGAATATTCATTAATTGAGGAAGAATTCATTTGTTCTATCCATTTCATGAGCTGGGATGAACAATTTTTTTATTGTTTGGCTAACACATGGGTTTTGTCTTTGGGTTGCATGAAGACATGCAATATATTCAGTTTTTTGTTGCATGAAGACATGCAATATATTCAGTGTGAGGGTGTGTGGGACCGTTAATATGTCATTATTGTTATCACTTTTGAACGCCTATTCCACCCATTTCTACTCTTCTTTATCATGTCATTTATCATAATTTATCATATAATTCTATTTTATAATTATATATGCTCTTATGGATAAATATTTTTTATTCTCCTTTATTTTAATAAATTGATTATTATGCATGATTTTACTAATGATGGGTTATTAATAAATTAATTGTAACATTACCCACCATTTTTAGCCTCCAAGATATTTTCTACATTGAAGATTTGATCATTAAATGTGCCAACTCAGAAATTCGTTGGAATAAGAAGTGACAATTTTGTATTGAACGGTTCAGGCAAATGGAGAAGAATCTAGAAAATCC
This sequence comes from Pinus taeda, assembly GCA_000404065.3. Classification (NCBI taxonomy): domain Eukaryota; kingdom Viridiplantae; phylum Streptophyta; class Pinopsida; order Pinales; family Pinaceae; genus Pinus; species Pinus taeda. The sequence continues at coordinate 97,938 of APFE030576020.1, read as the reverse complement.
GAAACATGGGTTTTGTGCAGAACAGACCAAATTAGTTTTATAATAAGTAGTTTTTCCAAATTTGGCCCGTACTAAGAGAAATGGAAGGTTCTCTAAAGACATTTTTCTCAGATTCGCTATGTGGCCATTTTCCTAAATATCTCAGCTGCGATGCCAAATTCGACCTGTTATTGTTGAATGATTGATGGAAGGATATCTCAAATATGATCTAACTTATCAATTTGTTGAGAAAAAACTAATTTTGTAATGAGAATCATTTTGTAATCATCAAGGTTGTAACTTCTCTTTTCTCTGTGTGTATTTGAATCAGAACAGAGATTAGAGAAGGGGATTCAGAATTAGAGGATTGATTATTCATGATGGAATAGATTATGAGAGATTAAGTCAGGGATTATTAGGGATAGGATACGATAGGATAGAAGGAAAGGAGGATTGTTGCATTACCATTGTAATTCTCAAGGCTTTCGTTGTTGTAATGATTTCACAGTTTGATGATTAATAAGTAAAAGGGTTGTTGTTCATTCGTCTTATCTGTAGTAGCTCAGCAGCATTCGTTAGCGGCTAAGGGCCCAGCCTCTGGTGGATTAAGTTGTTGCTCTGTATTATATCTTTACAGTTCTAGTCGTGTGATGGTTTGATTTAATTCTTATTTCTTTGAATCGCATTGCTTTACAGTTTCATGTTTTTACAGCGTGTTGTTCTAATATTTTATGATATTGTTTTATTGCATAAGTTGTGATTGAATTTTTTGTTCGTTCATTTCCATCATAACAGAGATTATTATCCTTTTCAATTTATTGTTATGTTTTTCATTTCAAATATAAAGTTGCGTTGTTCATATTCAGACTTTGATGTTCACTACATATTGCTGTTCATTTCTATTGAAATAGCTTTGTTGTTCATTCCTACTAAATAAGCTTTGTTGTTCATTTCTTTCCTGCAAGTATTTGGTTTTGCTTTTAAGTATTATTGTAGTGAGTGTGTTTACTCCATTTCTGTTAGCAGCATTATTGATTTATCATTTCCAGTTAATTGCTTTAGTGTGGAGTGTAAGATCAGCAACTGTAAAGGACATTGGCTATCACTGCCTAGGTTCTCAGATTGTGGATCTTGTTTATGCTTGATTTCATTTGCATCAGTTTACAGAGGAAAGAGTTATCATTACTAAGTCCTCAACTAATGATTGTTTGAGTGAATGATTTATTTCAGAACATTTCAGTGTCTTGTTGTTCCAATTAGATTTTGTTTCCAGCATTCATTTACTTTTGCATATTAAGCACTATACTACAAAACATTACTCTTGAGTAAATAGCCGCCTCAGACTAAGTACGCTCTTGAAATAAAAAATCGTCCCTGGGTTGACAATTAATGGGAAGATAATTAGGGGTTAAAAAGACACCTTTTTATCGCTCAACAACCTAGACAAGGAATGGGAGAAATTTAATAAGAATCTCCAAATAGACACAAATCTTGATGAAACATCTGAATTGCAGACCCCCAAACAGATTTAGCCCAAAGAAAATCCATAGACAACAAAGAAAGGGGCTACAAACACTTAATATATTGAGGTTATTCCTGCTTTTCCTACTTCTGAAATTGTCTTGAAAATTAAAGAGATACCTCCATTAGTTATATTCTACAGTCCTACTCATAAGGTTGTAGTTAAAAGACAAATAAAGAAGAGGAAATTAGACACCACGACTGTTGCAACTCTAGAGAACAAATCAATGGATGTTGTGTGGAAGGACTTGAACGATCAGAAAATCTTACGAATATATCAGAGTTTGCAGGAACTTATGCCACAACGACCATTGATAAGGAAACAGAAGTTCGACTGCTGCTAAAAGAAAAAGAACAAAAAATTATTCTTCTTGAACAACAATTAGAACATGTAAAAACTAATTAGCAAGTAGAACAATAGGTAGCTAAGCTTCAGATGGAATTCGAGCAAATGAGGTTACAACACCAGGCCATCTTATCAGAAAAGGACTTGCAGATTCGCAAAATGAAAGCCATGGTGGATATATTTAAAGATAACCCTCAAATGGACGAGTTCATCAAAGAAGAAATCAAGCTAAATTCTCTATTAATACAGCAAGAAGAAATGTTCTGCTAGAAAATCTCACAGATTAATCCTTACTGTGAGACAAGTGATAAATTGATAAACCAAGTGATTTATATGAGGTTTGAATATGAAGAAATCCATAAAAATATGTCTCAATTTATTACCTGGTAGGATTCTGATGAGGGAAGAAAAGTTGACCTACCAAAAATAGAAGAATCCCACAAAGACATTCTATTTACGGATTTGGATACATGTTTAAAACAATCAGAAAGGGCGACATTGACAACAACAGGTGTAGCAAGCAGTATAATTGAAGACGATAATGAAAACCTCCATAGTGCCAACCTTATCAAAGAGTTCATACCAGGTTATCTCCCAAATATCGAACAACTGGAACAATAGTGGAAATAAACAGCTCAGACCAAGGAAGAAGCAACCAAACAACTGACCAAACTGGATTGGAAGACATACTGACAGTATCTAGTAAAACCACATAGCCAGTGGATGACTCTGCGGTGTTTAACTACCTCTGCACAAAAGATGGTGCCAGCTTTTCCAGATGCCATATTTTCTGACAATTAAAGTCCACAATCAGCCAACCACCTCAGCTCAAACCAATGATCGACATTTGCAATCTCAAATATCAAGTTAGTCGACTAAGATAGTTCAAGTTGAAAGAAGCTCGTTACTAGTTTAATTCTATTTTTAGTTTTATTTTTGCTTACTCTGAGGAAGGTTGTTTGAAACCTCCTCAACTTTTTTTGTAATAATTTATTTTTGAGGCATGTATTTTAGTATTTAAACCCCTCTCATGCATTTAGAGAAGGGTCCAGAATTCTATCAAAAACACTTTTCAATGCATTACGCTTCTGTATTTTTGGGAAGATTTTGATGAAATTATTGGAGCAGGATCTATTTTTCTTTGAATATTGAGCATGCTTTACTAAAATTACACTTTTGTACTCTTAGAGTGTACTTGATTAGATGAAATTGGATCAATATTGTTGAGCCCATGAGCAGGACCTTTCATATATGGTACTTTTATCGTATGTGTGTGTTTTATTTATGCATTAGAAATACTCTTTCTTTTGATTGTCTTATGTATGAAAACCTGAGTTATAGTTCTGAATTATTGCACTTTTGTATGTTGTTTCAGCTCTGATTATGTCTTGAATACATGAACAATTACTATATGCAATATAGTTTTCTCAAATGTTTTGTCTCACTATTTATCGAAAACAGTTATCATTAAATGATTTCATTTCTTTTGGTAGTTGAATGATCTTTATTACCAATTTCTTCGAGACATCTCTGTAGATTGCATATCTTAGTTTATTCCCAAGTATATTTATAGTCAAATAATGTTAGATTAAGATATATGCATGTGTTTATTATTTAGATTAGATTATATTTAGTTGAATCATTCCCCATTACATCTTATATCACCCCAACAAAATTATCAAATCAATCCTCTCTGGGAAACTGGTCCCATTATCCCCAGTTGGAGCCACTATACCAAACAAAAAAGGATTTTCTTTTAAGGTCCAGATTAGGTGGTTATCCCTCATGTTTTTGCAATGAATTTCGAGGCTTCAACACTTCTCTTGAACAAAATCATGGCATTTTGTCACTTTTAAGGTGTAACGTCGTCTCCTCTCACATCTACCCAATTTCACCAGCGTCGGGGTAAACATGGGATGAGGGGTTACTATGATATGACTCAACCTCCTGTATGACCTTAAGAAAATGGAGTCAACACAATTATACCTTACTGACTTCCCTCAAGTACCACAGGACCTCCATGGGTAACCTAACCCCTCTAGGTATCCAACCCTTAAGACAACTCAACTTTTCCCTAACCTAGAGCCCAAGTCTCTCCCTTTCCAAGGCCTCCATGAGACTATGGGTTCCTAGTCGCTCCCATAGTCCTACATCAAAGTGATTGTGGCCTTTTTCTACTATTTTTGTGTCAATGACTGCGATAATTATTGCTACTTTCCAGGGTTGGGGCTTAGCCTCTGCCAAGAAAGTTATGAAACATATAGAACTCATAAAAGACATTAATACATTGCTTGCAAACTAAAACTAGAACCAAGACTTGACCTAACCATCCCCAACTGGGAATTGGCCTTCTATAAAACACTTGGTAGATATGCTACCTACAAGTCATGAATCCAAGTCTGAACATAAGGGACTGAAAAATTAACTGAGTTTTAACAAGTAGGGTCTCTACCTTCTCACATTAGTTTTCTAAAGCATCAATTAAGTCTTGCATTCATTATTTATTCAGTTATGAGTAAAAAAAATGAATATATCCATGACTAAGATCTATCATATAACCATGATTATTGTTATATGGAATTTATACCTACGGATAAGTACATCTTCCCTAAGTGGGTAGTTAGACTTAGAACAACAAAAAGAAAGTGGTTTAACCTTTTCCTATAATAGATAGATGAGATGAAGGAACCTACTTGTAATATTTCACTTCCTTTGATCTCCTTTGAATCTCTCCCGTCGCTCCCACTTGAACTGAATTCACTCAATTGGTACCTGTCAACAAAAATAGAAGAAGAAAACGATCAAAGCATATGATCTATCTACTATGGGAAAAAGAACACACAACTTTATTGATGTAGAAGGCGGAATTACACCCCATGTGATTTGATCCTGTGTCACTCATCCAGCTTAGTCCAAACCCTCATCACACTAATAGCACATCAATCCAACGACATAACATTACTTGACATGAACTCAAATATCAAACCAACAATATTTCTCTACAATCTTCAAATTCCAACCCTTTATCACTATGATGAGTGGTCAATATATAGGGAAATGCAAGTGGTTATGTCATAAATTGGGCATTGAATGGTTTTCCAAAATTGGAGTTAGTTTCCATGGAGAAAGGGATGAGAGGATAGATGGATAATTGATCCATAGCCTATCCAAAGTCAACCTCATAGAATGAGATAAGAGTTGGGCATCTTTCTAAAATTCTCTAAAACCAAGGAATATTCTTAGAATCCTATGCCATTTTTGCTCATTCTCGTCTAGTGCAGGTCAAAGTGGACCTAAGTGCAATGTAGTGCAGGCCTGAATGGGCATACCTACTCTACAGTGCAGTTACCCCTGACCAAGGCTGCACTAGTGTCCCAAGGAGGCATTTTAGCAGGGTTTTAAGCTAGGAAACTTCCTTGGATGAAATAATTCAATTTGATGACTTATTTAGGGCATGTAGCAACTGAATTAGGGTTTGATGAGCCCTAATTGTACTGATCTAAATGTTGGGAGTGATGTGCACTAGGAACAAACCCTAGAGAAAGAATAAATGAATCTGACCATATCTTGTAATGCATTGGTCGAAATTACCACTCCTCAAACTATCAAGATAGAAGGACATATCAAGGAGAAAAAGGTAATAGTGTTGATTGATTCTGGTAGTACCCATAATTTTATTCATTGTAAGAAAGCCAAGGAATTCAATTGCTTCATATATCCAACACCAGAGTGTCAAGTGATGGTTGCAAATGGAGGAACCATAAATTTCTCTAAAAAGTGTCATAATATCAAGATATCCATGGGAGAATATGTGTTGAATATTCCAATGCTTTCCATTCCAATGGGTGGTGTTGATGTTGTACTAAGAGTCCAATGGCTACAATCTTTTGGTACGATAGCTTTTAATTTTCAAGAACTTTTCTTAGAAAAAATTCAGAAGGAAAGAAAGTTGAATTAGGGGGTAACACAGGGAAACCGGGAAAGATAATCAGCTCTAATAGCATGGCAAAGATTCTAAAGAAAGAACAATGTGTCATAATTTCACAATTAAGTTTGCTAGAGGTTCCCACATCGAAATCATCTATTTCTCCATATCTCCAAAAAGTCTTAGACAATCATTCCAATGTATTTGAGACTCCCAAAGGCCTCCCACCTGTTAGGTTCCTATACCAATAGGAGTCATAATTTTGAATGTTTAAGGTTAAGCCTTGTAATATTGTACATACCTTTGCTTTCTGCAAATGTTTTCCATATTATAAAAATTAAAAAATGTAAAGAGGGTATGTCCTAAAAGATTGATCAAATGACAAAAAGAATAAGAAAAGGTCAAAAAAATTAAAGTATATGAACCCCAAAAACAAAAAGACTATGAAAGTGTGCAAGTCTAAATGTCACTACTCTTTACTTTTATGCATAATAATGATTGTGTGCAACTTGTTACTCATGTCACAATCCATGGTAATCAAACAATTTACTTTTTATTATTCCATGTTTTGAATTTGATATTTATAGACTAGAGAATAAAATCTGACCAAACAATTTAATCTTGGCAGATCATAGTTAGGTAGAGAAAATAAAAGGAGCTCATAAGCTTAATCTAAGCCCTTGGATGATATAAGGTTAGAATTAGATAGATTTATTTTTTAAAAGAAAAAAAGATGAATAAGGGTTTGCTAGCCTAAATGCACCCTAAGAAATGAAGAAAATATGTTAGAGGTAAGAAAGGGTAAGTAGAATAAAGGTTGTTGAACTACCAAAGTTACTTGGATCAAAGAACATACATCATGCCTATACACATCTTTCAATATGTATGGTCAACTATGAAGGCAAAAGTAAAAAGGTTACAAATCCATATGATTAACTTCCCCTCATTCATTTTTCCCCTTTACTTACTAATTTCCTATTAACAATTATGTTCTAAGTACTTTTAACTCTACAAGTCAAAGAGGCTCAGAGCATTTCTCTGACTTTTAGAGGGACCGGACTCTCGGCTTAATGACTTATGGATGCAAGTACTAGAATTCCCTTCATAAACACATTCCACCTTCAAAAAATCCATTTCCCCTCATCGCCCTATGAAAAACGCCTTTTCCTAAGGTTAAACACCTTTTTAGCTAGGAAAATAAATAAAACCCCCATATAAACCCCTTTCCTTAAGGTTTAAACTCAATTTACCTAAGGAAAGTAATACCCCCCCATGTAAAACCCTTTCACAGGAAAAAACCACTAAAAAGCCCTTTTTCCTAAATCTGAATCTAAAATGCGCAATCGCATGCCTTTCACCCCATTTACTTAGGAAAAAACCTATTATTCGCTCATTTAAACCCCCATTAACCCTTTTCCTGTATTAAATTAATTCCCTATATAAAATACCCCCGCTCCCTAGTTTTTTTTTCCCATAAGGAAAAAGTCGTAATTTCTATTATAAGGGAGAAATTACATTTTGTAGATGCGGATCGCATATTCATATGTGGCAGCTGGCCAGTCAAAATTCATCAAAAATAACCTGAGTGTTCTGGATCTCCTTGCAGGGAGTCTTAATTGTTATAGATACAAAAATTAAATACCAAAATTTGCTCTACGCAGAGAGCACTGTATATAGATGCCATGAACTATACAACGAGTATATCAAAAAGGATCCCATATTGCAAAATTGTATTTTATGGATGGGTCGATGACCCAATCCTGTTAAGATCTATGTAAGGCTTGTGATAATATTGATCGAAGGTTCCATCAATCATTTCCTGTATCAGCCATTGTTCTAGGCGACTGTGCGCTGCTTCTTTTGACAGTTGGTCTGCTTCCGTGTTCTGTTCCCTGTAGATGTGACGACATTCAAAAGATTCAAAAGTAGTGATCAGTCGTTTGGCCTCGTCAAGAATATTTCTTAAAGAGTAAGTATAACAATGTGATGTAGAGTTGATCCAATTGCAAACAATCTGAGAATCCCCAAATAACTGAAGGTGTCTGCAGTGTTTTTGGATGGAAAAATATATGATATGTTTGGCAGTGCTGAGCTCAGAGAAGTTATTGGTGCCATTAGGAAGTTTAATCTGGATCCTAAAGTAGTGAGAGTCGTTCAAAAATAGGACAACGCCCCCGCCGCATCCTGCATCCTATGCAGATCCATCAAAGAAGGCCCATGGCTTTGTCTTATCGATGATAAGAGGATTGATAAGGCGAGCAGGTGTAATATGATCAAGCTCCGGGAGGATATTGTAGTCAGCCAAGGTATGAGTCAAGATGGTGGGCCAGATGGGGGGTCGGTTATTGAAGATGGAGTGGTTCCGGGCTATCCAAACAGCCCAGCAGACAAGCAGGGGCAAGTTAATGGGCTTGCCAGAGTGGTCTCTGGTCCAATTGCTCCAAGCTTCCATGATGCTAGTCCCATTCCAGTCCTTGAGGTCAGGTATGTGTAGAGATATATTGTGCCAGAAGGATCTAGTGACAGGACAGTGGATGAAGAGATGATCAGTGCTCTCCTCTTCACTACAACAGAGATGACATCTGAAGGGGCCGTAAAAGGATCTTTTCAATAGGTTTTTGCCAATGGGGATTTTTTCAAATATGATGTTCCACATAAGTAATCGACATCGAGGTGCGGCCTGGAGCTTCCAAATCTTATTCCATTGTGGGCGGATGTCAGGTGGCTTATATGGTTCCATTAATTTCAGGTATCCCTCCTTCGGAGTATAATGACCATGTTTGGCAATGGCCCAAATGAGTTCATCAGGCCCATCTGTTAATCTGATGTTAGCTTGGGTGAGGGCCTCAGTATAATTGTTCCAGTCTGCCTGCCACTCATCCAGAATGCCCAAGTGTGCCGATGAGTGCCATGCCTGTTGGATAAAAACAGAGTTCGCATTGTCACCTATGTGGCTAATATGGGATATACCCCTGTTATGTAGGTGTCTAATAAGTCCGTCCGGGAGTCTGTGTAAGTTGCCGCATCCTACCCAGGGATCTATACCAATCCTTACATCCTGACCACTCTTAATTTGCCAGGTAATGCCTTCCCTGAGGAGCGGAAGGGAGAGTATAACAGCCTTCCATATATTAGAGATATGGAGACCCGGATTATGCTGTTGTCGGAACCAATCCATGAGATGGGAGGGTCTGATATATTTAGCTTGTGCTACACGTGACCAGAGGCTATCTGAGGTCAGAAGTTGCCAGCCAAGTTTAGCGGCCAGGGCTTTGGCAAACAGGTCTAGTCTCTTGATACCCCATCCACCCCATCTTTTAGGTCTGGCGATAGTGTCCCATTTTACCCAAGCAAAAACTCTCCCAGGTTGATTTCCATTCCATAAGAATCTGGTGCAAATGCTCTGTAATCTGTTTAAGATTCCTCGAGGAATCCAAGCCAGTGTCATCCAGTATACAGGCGTCGCTTCGATGAAAGATTTAATGAGTATAAGGCGACCGGCTCTTGAAAGGTATTTGTGATACCAGATATGGAGTCTTTTCTCCACCTTGGCAAGGAGCCAAGTCCAATCCGCGATTTTGTAGCCAAGAGGTTTCAGTCGATACCCCAAATACTTGATGCCATCAGTGAGCATGGATGAGGTAAAGGGGAACCTCTGGGATGCATATGTAGATTCTTGTCGTGAGCATCCAACCGTCGTAATAGTAGATTTACTGTCGTTTATCATCATCCCAGTGGCTCGTTGAAATAGAAGAAAGATATTATGCAATGCAGTAATATCACCCAGCCCTCCGTTGAGGAATATGAGAATGTCATCCACAAACAGTAAGTGTGTAAGGAAAAAATGTTGAGATATGCATATTCTAGAGAGCAGGTGCCTGTCTTTAGCTGATATGATAAGTCTGCTCAGTCCTTCCATAACCAGCAGGAAGAGGAGAGGAGAGAGGGGGCAGCCCTGTCTGAGCCCTCTTTCCGATGTGAAGAAAGGAGTGGCCTCCCCGTTTAGAAGAACACTATAGGAAACCTCAGTGATGCAACCCATGACCCACTTAATGAAAGCAAAAGGAAATCCAAGTTGAGTCAAGAGTAGCCTGATGTATAACCAGTTCACTCTATCAAAGGCTTTAGTGAGGTCAACTTTGAGGATCATGCCTTTTTTCTTTTTGATATGAAGGGTGTGAAGGAGTTCTTGCGCTGTGGCAATGGCCTCATGAATCTGGCAATGGTCAAGGAAGGAAAATTGCTCAAAGGAGATGTGGCGAGATAAGATTGGCTTCAGACAATTGGCAATAATCTTTGCAATGATCTTGTAGAGACAGTTGCAGAGAGAGATGGGCCTAAAATCATTGAATGTAGCAGGGTGGTCCACTTTGGGAATGAGAGCGATGAAAGTGGATTTGATGGCTGGGGAGATCCTACCAGATTGTCTACAGAGCTCGATGATTTTCAATAGATCCTCTGCCAATATGTCAAAGAAGGTAATGTAGAATTCGATGGTCCACCCGTCGAGACCAAGACTTTTGTCCTTCTTGAACCATTTGATGGTTGCTTCCAGCTCAGCCATAGACACCTCCTTAGTGAGGTCATCGTGTTCCTCTGGATCAACAAATCTGGGGAAATGTTCAGCCACTCTCATAATATCAAGAATGTTTGTCTCCCGGGGGGCTTTGTAGATATTCCTGAAGTGATCAGTTTCTAGCTTAGATAGTCTTCTCTGAGAAGAGACCATATGATCCTGTTCATCCTTAAGCTCCCAAATAGTGTTAATAGCCTTTCTCCCATTGGCGAATCTGTGATAGAAACGAGTGTTTGCATCCCCTTCAGTGAGCCAAATGGCTCGGCTGTGCAGCCTCCAACTTTCCTCTCTGTCCTTAAGGCTCTATGATCGCTTCTCTATAAGGGACATGTATAGGTTTTTCCTTTCCTGTGAAGGAAAGGTACCCCCATCCTCCTCTTGATGTGAAGCAATGATATCTTCAGCCTCCTTCAGGGATTGATCATCACGGAGTCTCTTTTGATGTGCCCAAATCTTAGCGATCCTTTTAAGCTCTGAAAGTTTCCTAATAAATCCCTTAGTGAAATGATCCCCCTCATTGATGGGGTGACTCTGCCAGTAATCAGTGACCATCTGTATGTATGAGGGATCTTTTAACCAGGTTGAGTTGAACTTGAAGGGGCTCTTAATTTTGTTATGTATATCTGAGAATTCCATATAAATGGGCCTATGATTGGAGATGCCCCCAGATCCCACCCATTGCCTGATACGAGCAATCCTGTTATGGAGGGGCTCTTTAATAAGAAATCTATCGAGTCTCCTGGCGAGACTCTGATCACCACATCTGTTATTAGACCATGTGTGTTGTAATCTTGCCATGGGAGTGTCAATCCAGTGGTGTTGATCCAGGAGGGTAGCAATAGTGTCTGAGAAGGGGTCAATCCTGGCCGCATGCCCCCAAGATTCACAAAAACCCATGGTGAAATTCATATCCCCTCCCAGGATAATGTTGTCCTGTTGTAGGAGAGCAGAGGTCAACAGTGATTGCCAGTAGGTGGTCCTGTCAGAGCAAGGGCCATATACATTGATGAGCCTGAGTTCTGTTTCCATAGATAGGACATAGGCATCGATGCCAATCAAGCCTCTACTGCCCCAGGTGTTGATGATTCTCAACGCTCTGTTGTTGATGCCAATTGCCAAACCCCCAGATCTCCCAGAAGCGTCAATAGCGTGGAAGGTCCAGTTGGGTAACCAGGCCTCTAATGTTGGGATAAGGGTATCCGCAGGACAGAGCGTTTCTTGTAGAAAGATAATGTCCGAAAGAGAGAGGGAGAGAAGTCTCCGCAGAGCTAGTTTTTTGGGTGTACTAGCAAACCCCCTACAATTGAAAGACAGAATCTTCATGTTGGATGAGAGGCAGGGCCTTTCATTGCTCTAAGGGCCCTGAATATGGTCTATTGTCATCCAAGGGCAACTTCAGCATCCGCAGCATGTCTAGCTTTGGAAATTCGGGAAGGTCGCCCTTGCGCAAGCTTCAGAAGGGAGGGCGAAGGGTCGAGATCCAGTCCAATGGCGTCGGAGTCATATCCTCTAGTCCAGGGGCAAAGAGAGTATTGGGGAGGAGCCGGGGAGGCGGGAGCCGTAATCGGGTCGGATAGCTACGAGGGGATAGATGGCGAGCACGGCGAGTCGCAGGTAGAGGGGGCGGGAATGGGACAATTTAGAGAGGAGGGAGGGTTGGGGAGACGGGAGGATGCCTCAAAAGGAGCAGATGAGAGAGGAGGGGAGGATACAACCAGATGCAAAGAGACAGAGGAAGCCAAATCATGCATGGATGATAAAATGAAAGGTGTGGAGGCAGCAGACATACCCGGTGTCTCGTCGCCCGCCAGTCTGGAGTCTTCTGGATTGGGGGCAGGTGATGAACGGGTGGGAACGTCTGCCTGTGATCCTGCTGGAAAGTGAGGAGAAGCTACAGCCTGTACAGGAGTCTCCGCAGGTTCCTCAGACTATTGATGGGCGAGGGGGGAGGAGGGACGATTCTGTGCTGCAGCCTGTGTGCTTGCCTGAGCGTGTGCCAGATCTTTCCTCAGAAGTGGGCAGTCCCGAAAAAGGTGACCAACCTTATGGCAACGACAGCATCTGTAAGGGATCCCTTCGTAGTCAATGTTCTGCTTCCTGGTAAATTCCCTCCACTGGATAGTGATGTGTTCTAGGAGTCCTCCCCTGGTGTCCAAATTGATGAGAAGTCGTGCATATGCCATCATACCTATGTGAAGATATGATCTGTCATAATCCATGTAGACACCAATAGCATTCCCAATTCTGCGGAATATGTCTTCGGACCAAAATTGCAGAGGGAGGTCGGGAAGTCTAATCCACACAGGGCCAATACCGATTTGTTCCGTGGCCGGATCGACCATGGGTGTCCAGCGCTTAAGAAGTACCGGAGCATGCTCAAAGTGCCAGAAAGAGGAGAGAACCCAGTTTGTGTGATCGGCACGAGTGAAATGAAGTGCAAACCAACCCCTCACAAATGTTTGCACGAAGGGGATATCGACCAAGTGATGTCCCCATACTTCTGTAGCCCAGGCTTTCAACTGAGCAGCAGAGTAATTTCTGCCTCTGATACGACCAACAAGAACCCTATCAGTGAATTCCATAATGTCTCCCCACTGGACGTCCTCCTCCAGTCGGAGGAAAGTGTCTTCCTCCCTGGATCTGAAGCAACGGTACTTTTTACCCGGTCCAGCTCTCGGCGGGTGTGTGAGGGGGGGGATCGATACAGGGACGGAGCCCGGCCCGCTGCGAGGGCTTGAGCCAGAAGCAAGAGGAGAGGGAAAGAGACCAGGGATAGGACCAGAGAGAGGAGGAATGTTTGTGAAACAACCCGAATGAGAGCCGGCAGCCGAGGGGGGGAGTGGAGTGGGAGCAAAAGACGGAGCAGCGGAGGAGGGCCAATGTGGCGGTGCAGACTGAGAGGAACTAGGGTTAGGGTTAAGGCAACCAAAGACAAAACCCAGGGTGGCCGGTGAGAGAGGAGGAGTAGACAGAGCCGGCCAGGAGGGGGGAATATCCGGGAGAATAACGGGATGGAGCCGCGGGGAAACACCGGAAGAGTAATCAACCAAATTGACTGGAGGATCCGGGAGAGACATACCTTGTGAGGTAGAGTAGGGAGTGCGCCAGATGGAGACGCCTTCCAACGGATCTTCGGTGTAATCGACAGCATTGATGTCCTCCATGGTGCCAACTAGCGAGACCCTCAAAACGGCGGGCACCTCGAAACGCAAGTAAACCAGGTCAGGTTACGGGAGCTGGTAATAGTCGAACAGCAGAGTGCGCATCTAACGGTAGGGTTAGTGCGATGCTGAGACAGTGCTCTGTCGAGCGTCGGATGGAGGATGGTGGCCGTGGAACGGTAGCGGATGCGGAGGCGAGGTAACCGGGAGAGGAGCAGGGAGCGGGCGCGATAAACTGCAGACTGGGGTTCGCAAAAAAGAAACCCTAACCATATCCGCCTCGCACTGCGATCGTCATCTCGCCTCCCCCCCACTCCCTAGTTTTAAATAAAAACTATAGAAATTAACCCATGTCCCGCTATAACCCTACTTAGTCTACCTAATCCCAGTAGAACTTGAGTTAATCCTGCATCGGGCTTTACCCGACTCCCTCATCCCTCATTAAAGCCTAACCCGATCACTTTAACCTGCGACTTAAGCCTAAATTAACCCCCAAACTGCCCGATTAAAACCCTGGGCCCCCCTCAACTCCCGTTTATTTCCCCTCGCGCAGCTCTCCCACCCGACTACCATCCAATCGCCTCCGCACAAATCCAACGGCCTACATCAATATCAGTTGGGCCCGATGGACTACCTTTACCCACCCGATAAGGCGGTTTTCCATCGACCCCCGATGGCTACGTGTCACGCTCTAACGCTAATTGAGCGACCCCTCCTCAAAACTGCTCAAGCCTAAAAGCGGTGCAACGACCCTCCAATACCACTTCCCCACCATCCTGATAAACAGCCCATCCTCCGTTAAAAATGGATTTCACGCCATATTTTGAATATTTGCCTGTTAAAGATTTAAACCCCAAGAACTCGTGTTTTATTACCATTTCGCCCATTTCACAGTGTAAATCTATGAAACCCTCCAGCGCCACCCCGCGCCTCTGCGATGAAATTCCACCTCTATTTACATCCAAAATGCAGCCCCGAGACCTTTTCCAGACATTCCATTGCAAATAGAGCCATCAAGCACCCTCTATGCATACCAAAGTTTTCTTAATTATTATTGATTTTTTCAAGTTATCTGATTAAGATCAGAGCTTTGATAAACAGTTCTGATACTAGTCAAAGGAACCTGTTTACTCCAAGACTCGACCAAGAAACCTGTTAAAATACTAAGTTCAGACGCAGAAGACCAGTTACACAATAAATGAGGATGAAGACTAATAGACACAGAGACGAGAAGAAGACAAAGACAGAGCAGTAACAGTTCAAAACAGAGCAACTAGACCAGAGATGCAGATGAATAAAGCACACTAAAACTAGATCAAAATCCACTTCCGATTGCTTATACACATATATAAAACATAAAAATTTACTGGTGAAACACACAGTAAAAGGTCAATTGTAATAGTAAAAGAAAGAAACACAGAAAGGATAAAGACAAGTCATCAGAGTGAAAGAGTATCAGTGACATAGAGTATCAGATGAAAGACACAAGTAAAATACAACCTCCAGCGAGATGATTAAAACAGCGAGAGCATAAAGAGCTAGAAATAAACTATAAAAGCCAGCAACACCACAATAAAAGGGACAGCATGAAACAGTTCATTAGCTGCCTCTATCTTCCTGCGAGAAAATATTTTCTATTTCCTAGATTAAATCTCAAATTAGTTTGAGATATTTGTAATAACACCTTAGTATAAATACTTCACAAATTGAAGTATGTAGGGTGCATTCTTAGACATTTCTTTAGACTGCTTGATTGAAAGACTGTAAAAGCTATTAGAGCATTGACTGAGCCAACAAGCTGAACTGGTAAATAAAGACAAGATATTTCAAAGGATTCATGTGCAGAGCAAAGTGTAGACAAGTATTTTCTCTCATTATTGTTATCTCTTAAAGTTTTCATATTGTTGATCTAAATCTAGATGCCATAACTAGAAGTATTACATCAGAATTTATTTAATTACATTTTGCTATAGTAGTTAGACAAATCTATGTTTTCTACAAATAATCAAATAAAGGGATTCTTAGTTGCTCCTTAGTTTAGGTTGTTTCTTTTAATCTATAGCAAAGGATTCTTAATCGCCCTTTGTTTCTGATTAGGCCCCCCATTCTTCGTTTCAATCCCGGTCTGAGAATTCTTAATTTCTCTCTCACCCTAGTTAAAACCTTTTTCATCCTTTTAGCCTAAAGTCTTGCACTCTACTCAGCTATCTTGCACTCTGAACATTCCCTTTAGTGAGTTGATCCAGTTCTGTTGCCCTTATTTTGACTCCATATGCCCGATGGTCTAGAGACATCATTCTATCCATCTGTTTAAATATCCCCACCACCCACTTCTCAATACAAATCAAAAACCCCCTGAACCTTTCAAAACTAGCCAATATACCAGCAAAACAAAGCTAAATCATATAGAGAGAGCCCTCTCTAGACTTAGGTTGGTTAGAGCCTAAGCCTAAAAGTTGGTTTGTGGTTACCTCAGTCATTTTCTTTCTTCTTATAATTTCAAGAGAAAATATTGAGTGATAACATAGTGGCGACCATATTGGGGTACCAGCAATTCCTCAGACCTAATAAAGCTTTAAGAAATTTCTAATTCTGTATTTTAAGCCTCTTAAAGTCATTTGTTTGAAGTTATATTGAAAAGTCTTACAAAAACAGGTAAAGATTTGAAATTTTGGCTTCTAGGAAGACTCATTTTACTAGGACTAATTCAGATCCCAATCCTCCCCTAGTAGTCAATAATCCCAACCCGATTTCAAGAAAATCCAAAAAAGAAGGAAGTTCAACTAGTCACACACCTTTAGTTAAAGCTAATTCATGTCCTGATGGGTGGTTGTTTTTAGAAGATCTTCCCTTTGATGAACAATTTGATCTATCATTATTTAAAGCAAACTCTGAAAGTGAAAAATACGATAATGTTCTAGACCCTGAGTTCATTACAGCCCTTGAAGTCCAATAGGCCAACAGATCCATTAATGAGTATATTCTGAAATCTCCACAATCATCCATTACCACTACTACCCCTAAGCTTTCTAAACAGATCTCCACTACTTTGAGTTCACCATTATTCCCTTCAACTTCAGTACCTCCTGAATCCCATTCTACACCACCATTTACACCTTCACTCCCTCACCAACCTATCATTACTCATTCACCACTTACTAGTCTTGGTTCTTCATCCACTACTACATTAATCCCAATTATATCAACCTCGCAACTTATCCCATTCCAATCAACAGTAATGGCAAACAGATATGCTCCTCTTGTTTTACCTGCCCAACTTCATGCTATGCATGTAGATTATCATAGTAAGATTCCCTTGTTTGATGTTATTGGTCAGTACACTGCCCAGCAGCATGTAAACGGGATGTCTGACTTCTTTGAACTACATGAATTAGATGAAGTTGATGTCCACATGAGACTCTTTTCCCAATCTTTGACTGATGATGTGAAGAAGTGGTTTAAGGCCTTCCTAGCCAATCACATAGCAAACCTAGCAAACTTCCAAAGGTTGTTTATTGATAGGTGGGAAAAGAAAAAGAATCCTTTACAAATCCTTTCAAAATATGAAAATATTAGGTGAGGACCTAAAAAACAGTTCAAGGTTACTGCACTAGATTCAATGGTATATATAATGCAATCCCAGTTAACCTTAGACCCCCACCTGACTTAGCCTTAATAAAGTTCCCCGATGGTTTTGATACTAATATGTCATACCAGCTTAGGGAAAGAAACCTCCCTACTTTAGAAGAAATGCAAGTGTAGTTGTCAGTGTAGAAGCAAATTTGTTAGCTAAAAGGGCTAGAGTTAGAAATGAAAAAAGAACTGCTGATCTAAAAATAGATAACTTGGCTAAAAACATGGAAAGACTAATCGAGAGAATAGGTAATATGGAAAGGAAACCCCAATGGGATAACCAACAAGCACCTCCAATTAGAAACCCAAATTTCAGAAATAACCAAAACGTAGGGAAAAATGGACCAAATCAAAACATAAGCCCTCATTTTCAAGAAAATTATGTAGAAACATCCAATCCAGAAAATCCAAAGCATGACACACAAATTAACCTAATGGGAGTAAATGATGAAGACATTGTTTTTCTAACCCAAGATGAGCAGGAACTGTATATGCTACAGCAATTATAGGTACATTCTGGTGAATCATTTGACTATAAACAAGGGTATGAATGTTATTTTCGAAGTTCACAAGCAATACAACTTAAGAAGCAAAAGGAATTCGGATATCCCTGACCAAACAAAGAAAACGACCCAAAATCAACCCAAGAAGATAAAAGAAGCCCTTGTTTCAAAGGTCCTTCAAATTCTCCCTAGGCAAAACCCAAATCCTTCTGGCCCCACAATTGTAAATATAACCCCTAATCAACCTTCTGATGATCAACCATCCACTTCAATTCCACTTGTAAATCCACAGAAAGAAATCCCCAATAAAGAAAAAGAAAACAATCCTACTCAAATCCCTGCTGTTAAGACTCCAAACCTTCAATCAGAAAAAGCTTCTTTACCTTTCAATTTGGGAACGGAGATAACTAAGCTAAAGATTCCAATCCCTTTAACAGAACTAATCAAGAATGAACCTTACAAGTCTCAGATAAATAAGACCTTAAACTTTGTTGAAAATGAAGATTCAGTTAACTTGTTTGATGATAAACAAGAACTTATATTCGGTCTTGATGTTAATGGAAAACCATTAGAAGGAGGAGTTCCACCTTTTTATATAAGCCTTAGTATTCATGATAAGATTCTACATAATGCAATGTTGGATTTTGGAGCCTCTCACAATTTAATGCTCAAATCAGTGATGGAAAAGCTAAACCTACACATAACAAGGCCCTACAAAGACTTATTTCCTTTTGACTCTACTCAAGTAAAGTGTCTAGGATTAATCAAAGACCTATGTGTTGCATTAGTCCAATATCCTGCCAAGAGCATCCTGATGGACATTGTAGTGGTTGACATCCCACCGAAGTATGGCATGCTTGTATCTAGATCGTGGGGAGCCAAACTTCAGGGATCTCTTCAACTAGATATGTCTTATGCAACAATTTATGTTTTTGGACAACCTAAGAAACTATACCGAGAAACCCTAATGAAATATATCATAAGTAGCCAGGATCTCTTCAATACCAAGATTGTAATGGACATAGCCCAAATCAGTGATTTCAAAACCTTTCCTCCCTTCTTTATGGATGCAATGTAGCTTTCATTGTTCCCTGTCATCAAAAGATCATCTACATATACCATAAGATATACAACCGTTTTGCCAACTTTCTTAACAAATAAAGTTGCATCATCAAGATCATAATATTTGAAATTGAGTTTCAGAAGATGCTCAGTTAGTTTTTCATACCAGGCTCGCGGTGCTTGTTTGAGGCCATACAAGGATTTCACAAGTTTGCATACTTTATGTTCATGTCCTTTCACAGCAAATCCTTCAGGCTGGGACATAAAAACATTCTTTTAGATCTCCATTCAAGAAGGCAGTTTTTACATCCATTTGATGGACTTTCCAACCGTTCTGAGCTGCTAGTGCAAAGAGTGTCCGGATGGTGGCCCATTTTGCTGTGGGGGAAAAAGTTTCCTCATAATCGACCCCTTCCTTCTGTGCAAAACCTTTTGCCACAAGCCTGGCTTTGTGCTTGTCAAGTGAGCCATCAGCTTTATACTTGTTCTTATAGACCCACTTGCAGCCAATTGGTTTGGTTCCTAATGGAGGATCAACCAGATTCCAAGTGCCGTTCTTTATGAGGGCATCATACTCCTTTTGCATTGCTTCTTTCCATTCATCATGAGAAACAACTTCTTTGAAGGAAGTTGGTTCGAAATCTGTAGACAAATTCAATTCACAATCATAAGAAACATCCATATCAACAGGTGAATCAGAGTCATCTACATCACTTCCATTTTGCCAATTTGGATTTCTAGTTCCTGTCTTTCTAACCTCATCAGGATGAACACTTTCAAGTGTCTTTATTAGCCACTTTGGGGGACCTTTCTCAGATGGTCCAGGCTACTCTGTTGATTGAGTTGGAACTAAATCAAGATTGAGTCTCCCAATTCTATCAATCATATCACTTAAAGCATTATCCATTGTTGGAGTTTCATGTGGGAGAGAGAGTTCTTCAGAAGAAGATTCCACATGTTGATCTAGTATATGAATCCCCCCTTCAAGATGTGGAATCTGATTATCAATTTTTTGAAATGATTTTGCATTTGTGAATCTATCCAAGCGATCAAGTTACTTCTCAACAACATTGTCAGTTTTGAATGATTCAAGAAAGATTACATCTCTAGATACAACAAACTTTTTATTGACTTCATCATAGAGACGGTATGCTTTGAAGGTGTTTGAATACCCCAGGAAGATACACTTACAACTTCTTGCACCAAGTTTGTTTCTATGTACCTTTGGTATCAAGGCATAATAGGTGGAACCAAAGACCCTAAGATGCTTTAACGAAGGAACGTGCCCATCCCACAATTCATAAGGAGTCTTGTTTCTTATAGCACTAGATGGACATCTATTCTTTATATATGCAACATATATATCACATAGCACTACATCAACCCAAAACATCAACTTTACATTTTTTTTAAACATCATGAAGTGCACCATATTTAAGATTGTCCTATTCATTCTTTCAGCTACACCGTTCTATTGGGGATTATAAGGTATAGTTATTTGATGTTTGATCCCTTGTTGGCGAAGATAGTTTTCAAATTCATTTGAAGTATATTCTTTTCCATTATCAGTGCGAATAGAGCCAATATGAGATTGTGCATCATTTTCAATCCATGTATGAAAGTTCTTGAATATTTGAAAAGCATCAGATTTGTTCTTAAATAAATAAACCCAACACATTATAGTGTAGTCATCAATAAATGTCATCATATATTTATTTCCATTTGTAAAAGGAATAGGCATTGGACCACATAAATCTGAATGAATGAGTTCAATTTTTCTATGTGCTCTTGAATGTGAATCATGAAAAGACTGTTTGCTATGTTTTCCTATAATGCAAGCATCACATTGCTTAAGTTTCCTAGGAATTGTAGGCAAACCAGCAACACCATTTTTCTTCAACAAATGGCGGTTGTCATAGTTCAATGTCCAAATCTAGCATGCCATAATAAACTTGATGGAAGTGTACCTTTTTCATAATGAGAATTGTATGAGAAATGTTGTGCACAAGCAGAGGTACCTTGCAGCTTGAGAAGTCTTTCTTCTTCTATTCCCCTCATGGCAAGTGAATGGTCTGATGCTTTTCTCACCTCAAGATTGCCATCAAACATATGAATGGAGTGACCTTGCTAGCGGATGTGGACCAAGGACAGCAAGTTTCTCTTCAGCAATGGGAGATATAGAACATGATGCAGAAGAAAGTCTGGAAGACCAGGCAATTTAAGCCTGATTGCGCCAAGCTTTGATGGCTTGATTTTTTATTGGTCTGCAAAGCATACTACGCCATCAACATTGTCAGTAAATTCTTCAAAAAAAATCTTTTCTATGAGTCATGTGGCAAGTTGCTCCTAAATCACAACCAATCATTTTTCCAAGAAGCAAGTGAAGCATTAAATAAGTCTTCATTTTCTCCAATATTACATTGTGCCATAATATAATGAGCAGATTCAGGTGCTTTACCTTTGTCTGTGTCATTAGTTTTACCTTTGGGTTGATTTCTTTATTGCTCAATTTTGTCCCAAGGTAACTTGCATGTAAATCCATCATGTGATCCATTTCTTTTGCAGCATATGTAGTGAAAATTTGACTTTTCTCCTTGAGAGTGTATGCCCCCCTGCCTCTGAAATATCTTCCTCTTCCTCTTCGACTACCTCTTTCTCTGGAAAAATCTTGGGCAAGATTCTTTTCTTTATGAGCAAGGCACACAGCCTCTTCAGAAAATTCAGGGGTTATCTTCTTTCCAAAAGCTTTCTCTCTTTTAGCAAATTTTTTCACAAGAGAGTCAAAGGTAATATATTTGAGATTTCCATTTGCTTGCAATAACTCAAGATAATTGGAGTAAGTAGGATAAAGTGCCTTGAGAAAAGTGATAAGAGGAATATCCAATTTAACCTTAGTGGCTTTGATTGCAAGAGGATCACTATTTTTTAATTCAAGAGTGAAGAGTTTAATCATGATTTGAACAACTTCAAGTGCAGAATGTGATTCATAGAGTTCTTTCAACTTTTGTAAGGCTTCGAAAGCAATTGAAAATGGCGAAATATGGCGACTCACCTCTTCACTTACATACGCTGCAATTAATACATAGGCTTTGTTGTTCTTATTTTCCCAAATGGTGAACTCTTTGTCTGAGGTAGGTTGTTCTGGCTCTTTGTCTCCATCTCCAATACACACTCCTTTCCACAACTCATTGAAAATGAGGGTGTGTTTTATCATCCGAGACCACTCAGGGTAGTTCTCCTTGCTAGTGAGAACTATTCCTACAATAGATATGATTGAATACATATTGTAAAAAAAAAATACTTCTGCTAGCAAAATGTACTTCAAAATAATAGAGCCTTATTCTTCCTTCTTGATTAGGTAAGAAATTGATTTAATATACTAAGAACAAAACTATATTCTATCCATATAGAATATCATCATTTTTTTTTGCATTACAATATGGTTGCAATGCAAGAGAAATAAAAGATAAACAATATCAACTTCTCAAAAGCGAATCGGAATTCTGATGCAAATCAGAATTTGCCAAACACTTGGACGGAAATATAAATCCCTATGCTCAAATCCTATGCTTTACACCTTGACTGCATACTTTCTCATTGGAAAATACATCTCTTTCTTTTTCTGTCTCTCAGTTTTCAATGATGCCTGATGCTTGGTAAGGCATTGCCTGATAAGGGAAATTAAATAAGTCTTCAAACTCAGCTTCTGGACTTTCAAACGAGTCTTCTGGGGACGCAAATCAAGAGGTAGCAGATTTATGCGAAAGCAATGTTATATATCATAGCGGAGGTCTGGCAAGCAGACTTATGTATAAGTAATGTTATATATGGAGGGAGCAACATATATATAAAAGTGTATATATGAAACAGTGTTTACACCGGGGGCAGTGTATATATGAAATAGTGTTTACACCAGCGTTTTCCAAGAATTTCATATAAGGATTGACCTTGGAGAGAGTAGACCAGCGTTTATGGAACAGAGAGCAGCAGCATATGGAGGGAGGTCGACTAGTGTGGAGAGAGCAGCAGCGTTTATAGAACAGAGAGCAACAACGTATAGAGGGAGGCTGGCTAGCATGGAGAGAGCAAGTCTGGCAATGGAGCGTTGTTATACTAGCGTGGAGAGAGTAGAAGTGTTTATGGAACGGCGTTCATGGCCTCCTCACTCAAGCGTTACCCAGATTATCACACAGAGGGTAGACCCTGATTATTGAAAAATGGCAGAAGGGAGTTACAATCGCAGTTAGAAGCCAAAAATGGCGCTGGCTCTAATACCATGTTAGACTAGGCAGTAACTTCTCAAAAACAACTTATTCATATTCATTCAGGTTGGTCTTTATTATATACATGAGGGAGAAACTGTTCACTTCATCTCCCGGTGACTATTCATATTTCTTATTATTTATTTACATCATTTACACTTATTCACCCAATCCTGATGATTAGGTGTTAACACGTTCTTAGAAACAAAACTTGCAATCATCCCTAGGAAACATAACATGCAAGCCCATATTTTAGCAATATTTGCCAACACTTGTAAATTACCCTTCCAACCTAATTATCAATACATTGTTGAAGTTAGGCACAAACCTGCAATTCCTGATGATTTAAAAAACTAGCAAATATTTACTAACGATAAACAAATAAATAACTTTTTGCTTTCAGAAGAAGAGTTTGCAAATAATAACATAGATACTAATACATCCATAGATCCTGACCCTAAGGATAAGATAGAAATAAACAAGATAGAAGATGATAAGATAGACTTAACCCAACTAAATTTAACAAATCAGATGTAGATAACCTAGAGCTAATGGAAACTGATGAAATGGTAAACGAAGAAACTGAAGTAATTGATCTTAAGGATAACTTCTTACCAAAGGGATTAACCCCTCTAGAAGGTTTATTTGATTCAAATGATGTTCCTAAGAAACCTAAAATGGAACCATTAAGATCTAACATTGAGGAATGCAACATAGGCACTAATGAAAGTCTTAAAATGATCAAACTTTAAAAATCATTACCTCCAACGGAAAAAAGTAAAATACATTGAATTGTTGAATGAATTTAGGGATGTTTTTGCTTGGAGTTATGAGGACCTTAAATCTTATGACACCAACATCATCCAGCACACTATTCTTATAAAAGAAAATCAAAAGTCTTTCAAACAAAAACTAAGAATGATCAATCATGTCTTATTGCCTGTCATAAAGAAAGAAATTCAAAGAATGTATGATGCTAAAATAATTGCACCAATCATATTCTCTGATTGGGTATCAAACTTAGTGCCAACATGAAAGAAAATAGATGATATTAGACTCTGTGTGGATCTCAGTAACCTCAATAAAGTATCACTGAAAGACAATTACCCTCTCCAAGATGGATCACATTTTGCAAAGAGTAGTTGGATCAACCAGAATCTCATTGTTGGATGGGTTTTCTGGTTATAATCAAATCTTAATTCATCCTGATGACCAACCCAAAACTGCTTTTACTACTCCTTGGGGCACTTTTATGTATGTGAAAATGCCTTTTGGGCTAATGAATGCAGGAGCTACTTTCCAGAGAGCTATGGATATAGCCTTTGCTAAAGAAATTCATGATTTCCTTGTGATATATCTAGATTACATTACTGTGTTCTCAAAGTTTGATAATCAACATTTAGATCGTATGAGGCAAGTCTTTATAAAATGCAGGAAGTTTGGAATCTCCTTGAACCCCAAAAAGCCCTTGTTTGGGTTAGAGGAAGGAAAGTCATTAGGTCATATAATCTCGAAAGATGGTATAAGAATAGATCCAGTAAGAATAAAATCCATCTTACAAATAAGACACCCCGGGAACATTAGAGAATTACAAGCTTTCTTAGGGAAAATCAATTTTCTTAGAAGATTTATATCGAACCTAGCAGAATTAATTAGATCACTTAACAATATGTTGAAAAAAGACTCCACAATAAAATGCACTGTTGACGCTAAGAAATCATTTGAAGACATTAAACTAACCTTAACTAAAACACCAATACTAATAAGTCCCAAGTTTGATAGAGAATTCATTTTATTTTCCTTTGCCTCAGAGCACACAATAGCTGCAATCCTATTATAGAAAAATGACCAGGGCTATGAACAACCCATTTCTTTCTTTAGCAAAGACCTGAGAGATGCCCCCTTGAAATACTATGATGGAAAAACAGGCCTTGGCTTTGGTCAAAGCTATTAAAGATTTCAAGGTATACATCCTATATTCTCACATAGTAGCCTACGTTCCTAATTCAGTAGTAAAAGACATCCTAACTCAGGATGGTCCAGATGGAAAGAGAGGGAAGTAGATTGCTACTATCTTAGAATATGATATAGAGAGTAAACCAACAAAGTTAATCAAGGGCCAAGGTTTAGCCAAGCTCATGGCTGAATCGAATTGTCAGGCCTTGGATATTAACTTTATTGCAGCAATAGATAATGAAGAGGAGATGGCGACTCCACTAATCATCCAGGCCTTTCTTGAATCACCATGGTATGCTAATATTTGTTATATTTTACTAAATTTACAAGCTCCTCCTGAATTATCTAGGACTAAAAGAAGGTTTTTAAAAATGAAATCCTTAAGGTTTTGTATATTAGACAATGTTTTGTTTTGGAGAGACCATGAAGGTATTCTTCTCAATTTATTCTTAAAAGAAGAAACTGACAAAGTTTTACAAGAGTTTCATGCAGGTGACTGTCGAAGACACCTTTACTGGAAGACTACTGCAGATAAAATCCTTAGAGTTGGTTTCTACAGGCCTACCTTGTTTGCTGATGTCAACAAATATGTGACCTCCTGTCACAAGTGTCAAATCTTTGAGGGAAAGAAAAAGCTCTTACCATTACCCCTCAAGCCAATCTCTGCTGAAATACCTTTTCAACAATGGGGTCTAGACTTCATTGGTGAAATTCACCCACCCTCCTCTGCCCAACACAAATGGATCCTTACTACCACTGATTACTTTACAAAATGGATAGAGGCCATACCGTCAAGGCAAGCCACAGATACTGTTATCATAACCTTCCTTGAAACCAATATTCTATCTAGATTTGAATGTCCAACTAAGCTCATTACTAATAATGCAACAACCTTTAAATCCAAAAGAATGGTAGATTTCTGCAATAAATATCATATCACCCTTGGCCATTCCACAACATATTACCCCAAAAGTAATGGATTCGTTGAATCCTCAAACAAAAGCCTCGTAAACATCATCAAAAAGTTACTAGAGGACAATAAGAAAACTTGGAATAGAAAGCTAGGCAATGCCTTATGGGCAAACAGATTGACTACAAAGAAATCAATTGGTACTTCTCCTCATCAACTAGTTTATGGAATGGAAGTTGTCTTTCCATCCTCTTTGGGAGTGCCAGTAATGAAAATACTTCAAGAACTACAAGTTGAACCAAATAGTATCCAAAGAAGAATCAACCCAGCTATACATCTACAACAAACAAGAGAAGAGGTTTATGTCAAGTCCCAAGTTGTGCAAGAAAAGATAAAAAAAGATTTTTTATAAGAGAACCAAGGCTGATGATTTCTACATTGGTGACAAAGTGCTAAAGTGGGACTCAAGAAGGGAAGATAAAATAAAACATGGGAAATTTGATTTCCTATGGAAAGGTCCCTATGTCATTCATGCTTATAGAGGAAATAATGCTTTCTTCTTAAGAGAAATTGATGGTACAGATGCAGAAGGTAGGCCAGTGAATGGTCGAATGCTGAAGCACTACCTTGAACCTAATTACTAATTTTCATTTGTATATATTCTATTTTCCGAAGTCTAGTTTGGATTGGATAATGATATTTGAGGTTGAAGCCCGAAGAGAAGGCCCTAAGCTTCAAAAGATTCATTATCATAAGTATCAATAATGCAGATTCATAGAAGGACACTTTGCAAGGCAACATCAATGACAATTCAAAAGGCTACTGATCTATAAAGTTCTTGATATTTCACAAAGAAATGCCATCCCCTAGTGGAGCCACTGTTAGGGTCCTATACCAATAGGAGTCATAATTTTGAATGTTTAAGGTTAAGCCTTGTAATATTGTACATACCTTTGCTTTCTGTAAATGTTTTCAATATTATAAAAAATAAAAAATGTAAAGAGGGTATGTCCTAAAAGATAAATCAAAGGACAAAAAGAATAAGAGAAGGTCAAAAAAATGAAAGTATATGAACCCCAAAAACAAAAAGACCATGAAACTGTGCAAGTCTAAATACCACTACTATTTACTTTTATGCATAATAATGATTGTGTGCAACTTGTTACTTGTGCCACAATCCATGGTAAAAAAACATTTTACTCTTAGTTGTTCCATGCTTTGAATTTGATGCTTATAGATCAGAGAATAAAAATATGACTAAACAGTTTAATCTTGGTAGATCATAGTTAGGTAGAGAAAATAAAAGGAGCTCATAAACTTAATCTAAGCCCTTGGATGATATAAGATTAAAATTAGATAGATTTATTTTTTAAAATAAAAATAGATGAATAAGAGTTTGCTAGCCTAAATACACCCTAAGAAATGAAGAAAATATGTTAGAGATAAGAAAGGGTAAGCAGAAGAAAGGTTGTTGAACTACCAAAGTTATTTGGAACATACATCATGCTTATACACATCTTTCAATATCTATGGTCAACTATGAAGGCAAAGATAAAAAGGTTACAAGTCCATATGATTAACTTCCCCCCATTCACTTTTCCCCTTTACTTACTAATTTCCTATCAACAATTATGTTTTAAGTACTTTTAACCTTACAAGTCAAAGAAGGTCAAAGCATTTCTCTGACTTTTGGAGGGACTAGGCCCTCGGCGTAATGACTTATACATGCAAGTACTAGGATCCCCTTCATAAACACATTCCCCTTTCAAAAAATCCATTTCCCCTCATCACCCTAAGAAAACCCCTTTTCCTAAGATTAAACACCTTTTTAGCTAAGAAAAGAAATAAAACCCCCATATAAACCCCTTTCCTAAGGTTTAAACCCAATTTACCTAAGGAAAGTAATACCCCCCATGTAAAACCCTTTCGCACAAAAAACCCACTAAAAAGCCCTTTTTTCCTAAGTCTAAATCTAAAATGCGCAATCGCATGCCTTTCACCCCATTTATTTAGGAGAAAACCCATCTTTCGCTCATTTCAAATTAATAAACTAACTTTATTATATAAACCCCCATTAACCCCTTTTTCGTATTAAATTAATTCCCTATATAAAATACCCCCGCTCCCTAGTTTTAAATAAAAACTATAGAAATTAACCTATAACCTGCTATAACCCTACTTGGTCTACCTAATCACGATAGAACTTGAGTTAATCCTGCATCAGGCTTCACCCGACTCCCTAATCCCTCATTAAAACCTGACCCGGTCACTTTAACCTGCGACTTAAGCCTAAACTAACCCCCAAACCGCCTGATTAAAACCCTGAGCCCCCCTCAACTCCCGTTTATTTCCCCCCGCGCAGCTCTTCCACCCAACTATCGTATGATCGCCTTTGCGCAAATCCAACGACCTACATCAATATCGGTCGGGCCCAATGGGCTGCCTTTACCCGCCCGATAAGGCGTTTTCCACCGATCTCTGATGGCTACATGACACGCTCTAACGCTGATCGGGTGACCCCTCCTCAAAACTACCCACGCCTAAAAGCAGTGCGACATCCCTTCAATACCACTTCCTTGTCGTCCCAATAAACCAACCATCCTCTGTTAAAAATGAGTTTCGTGCCATCTTTTGAATATTTTCCTGTTAAAGATTTAAACCCCAAGAACTCATGTTTTCTCACCATTTCGCATGTTTCACAGTGTAAACCTATGAAACCCTCCAACGCCACCCTGCGCCTCTGCGATGAAATTTCACCTCTATTTACATCCAAAAGGCAGCCTCGAGACCTTTTCCAGACATTCCATTGCAGATAGAGTCATCAATTGCCCTCCATGCAAACCAAAGTTTTCTTAATTATTATTGATTTTTCAGGTTATTTGATTAAGATCAGCGCTTGGATAAACAGTTCTGATACTCAAAGGAACTTGTTTACTCCAAGACTCAGTCAAGAAACATGTTAAAATACCAAGTTCAGAAGCAGAAGACCAGTTACACAAGAAACGAAGATGAAGACTAATAGACACAGAGCCAAGAAGAAGACAAAGACAGAGCAGTAACAGTTCAAAACAGAACAACCAGACCAGAGATGCAAATGAATAAAGCACACTGAAACTTGATCAAAATCCACTAGATGATTCAAACAACAAGAGCATAAAGAGCTAGAAATAAACTATAAAAGCCAACAACACCACAATAAAAGGGACAGCATAAAAAAGTTCGCTGCCTCTATCTTCCTGCAAGAAGATATTTTCTATTTCATAGATTAAATCTCAGATCAGTTTGAGATATTTTGTAATAACACCTTAGTATAAATACTTCACAAATTGAAGTATGTAGGGTGGATTCTTAGATATTTCTTTAGACTGCTTGATTGAAAGACTGTAAAAGCTATTGGAGCATTCACTGAGCTAGCAAACTGGATTGGTGAATAAAGACAAAATATTTCAAAGGATTCATGTGCAGAGCAAAGTGTAGACAAGTATTCTCTCTCATTATTGTTATCTCTTAAAGTTTTCATATTGTTGATCTAAATCTGGATGCCATAACTGGAAGTATTATATTAGAATTTGTTTAATTACACTCTGCTATAACAGTTAGGCAAATCTATGATTTCTACAAATAATATAAGTTAAGGGATTCTTAATTTCTCCTTAGTTTAGGTTGTTTCTTTTAATCTATAGAAAAAGATTCTTAATTACCCTTTGTTTTTGATTAGCCCCCTGTTCTTCGTTTCAATCCTGATCTGAGAATTCTTAATTACTATCTCACCCTGGTTAAAACCTTTTTCATCCCTGATATGATAATCACCCTATGAGTGATCTCAATTAAGAATTATTAATTGGAGGTATTACAGACTCATGTGTTGG
This sequence comes from Pinus taeda, assembly GCA_000404065.3. Taxonomy (NCBI): domain Eukaryota; kingdom Viridiplantae; phylum Streptophyta; class Pinopsida; order Pinales; family Pinaceae; genus Pinus; species Pinus taeda. The sequence continues at coordinate 68,235 of APFE030576020.1, read as the reverse complement.
TGTGTGTCTAGGTTATTTAAGCAACGGATCGATCATATTGCAAATACATAGACACTTGAAATGGAAGACAGCAGAGAAACGCAGTAAGCAAATATAAGAACACAAGAAATTAATGAGGAGTTCACCCTATCCTCCAGGGCTACATCTTCGGTCCAGCTTTCAGTGGTGGTCTTCTTTTATTGTGTCTTAAAGCAGAGAATTACAAAGAACAAGCTCAATACGAGCCTCCTGTCATAGAATAGCTTGGCAGAGTGGTTCTTGGATTCCCCAAGCCACTAGAGTACACAGACTCTTGTCCTTACCAGCTTTTTGACCTCTCAAGTCTACAATGGAAGGAGCTCAGTGTGGTGCTCGGTCCTGACAAATCCCTTTCAGGGATGGCTTGATTTTCTCAAGCCCTCTGGTGCTCGACGCTGCCTTTGGTCAGCTCGGCCCTCTGTCTTCTCACTGTTTTTTTCTTTCTCTGTCTACTTTCTCTATTCTTCTGTCGTCCTCTTTCTGCTAGTCTGTGCATGGATTTAAAGCCACTCGAGCTCATGGTTGTTCGATTCCTCTTCCAACTCCGTCGGATTGCCTGCTACAGCGTCGCTTGGAGTTCCCTGTCTCGGTGTCATCATCAGACTTACAGGGTGTGGCCACTTGTCCTCCTGCGAACTGCGCCAGCTTGCTTCATCAGTTTAGTTCTTCAGTTACGTCGTGGAATCAGTCATCTGCCACCTTGGCAGTCAAACCGGACCTCAAATTCTTTTAGATCGTGGCTTAATCCCTCGTTAAAACCGGTATTCCCTTCGGGCGCGATATCAACCGTTAGATTTGAATCCCCCAGATCCAACGCCATCCGCTCATTTCGAGCGGTTGATTCGCTCGACCGTTAGTCCGCGATGAGTGGCGGTTTTCTCTCTCCTCCGCTTGCCACGCGTCGAGCGCTAAGTGGAATTGCTCCGTTTTCACCAAATTTGCTTACTGCCCAAGGATGCCCCCAATGAATACCGTTGGTTTTTAAAGCGCGGGTCCCGCCTTAGCCTTTAGCTTTTTTTCCCATGGTTTTCTTGACTCCCATGCGACCGAGTGCTCGAGGCCCCTCCTTTTCGAAGGTTTTTTCCCAGCGATACACGATTAGCACTAATCGCGCATCAAAAACTCCCTTTGTTTCTTGATCTGAGCTTCCTATGGGTTAATTTTGCCTCTTGCGCAGTCTCCATGGGCCTCGGTCAGCGCGCTTTGACCAAGGTCCTCGTCGTTCCATGTTGGCTGCCAACTGCCACTGGTTTAGAGGTATTTTTTATCGCTGCTCTCAGTTCTTTGAAGTCTGTCCTAACCTGGTACAGCCATGGTTCTTTTTATTATTCTTTATGGATCCAATTCGAATCACGACCTTCCCATTGAAAAGCTTTTGGACCACCAAAAGTTGGTTTTTCAAGCATCGACTAAGTGAGGGTACTATTGTCTCACTTGTCCAATCTCAATCCATTTTGCATTGCTCGGCTTTGAACCTTTGAGCCCAATTCTGAGGTACTCAACATCCCCTCTACGCATTGTCCTCACCTTCCTATCCAAGACTGTGTCTTCCTGGAATTCATTCAGATATTCAGGTAGCGGGTCATCAATAGAAGGCAATTGACTTTGCTCTTCAGGATCCTCAATCATTGAAGGTTCAAACAATTTCAAGCAATCTGCATTTACGACTGAGTAGATGTGCATGTAAGCTGGTAAATCAAGGCAAAAAGCATTTTCACCGATCCTCTCAAGTATCTTGAAGGGTCCATACCTGATAGGTCTTAGCTTTTTACCTTCACCTTGCATCCTGTCCTTGCTGATGTACAACCAGACCTGGTCACCAACTTGGAAACTATGCTCCACCCGATGTTTGTCATGCCTTGCCTTGTATTTGGCTTGGCTCTTTTCCAGCTATTCCTGTACTGCTTGGTGGATCTCCTAGATCTGTTTAATGAATCTAGTTGCCTTGTCCACATCACTGTGTCCATCAACTATGGTATCTTTACCAAAGACAAACTCCAAAGGAGACCTTGGTGTAAAACCAAAACAGGTTTCAAAAGGAGATCTTTGTGTAGAATAATGTTTTTCTCTGTTGTAAGCATGTTGCACATAACACAAGTGTTCATCCCAAAACTTAGGATGTTTGCTGCAATATCCTCTGAGTAATTGGATAATTGTCTTGTTAACTACCTTTGTCTGGCTATCGTTATGTGGATTAAAAGTTGTGCTTTTCCTCAGTTGGGTGTCCATCAGCTCCCACAGACTTGACCAAAACTTCCCCACAAATCGGGTGTCTCGATCAGATACAATAGAAGTGGGTAACCCAAAATGAACCCATACATGTTCAAAGAATAGTTTTGCAGTTTGTTCAGCTGTAATCTGCTTATTACAAGGTATCAAAATGCACATTTTGTTGAACCTATCCACAACCACATACAAATAATCATGACATTTTCTAGACTTAGGCAGTCCCCCAACAAAATCCATGGAAACGCTTTCCCAAGGGTGAGAAGGAACTGGTAATGGAGTGTACAGGCCTAGTTTTCTATTTGTTCGGCTTGCTTTTAGCACACATAATACACCCTCTCACATATCTAGAAACTGTCTCATTCATTTTTGGCCAATAACAAGATCTTTGCAGCTATGCCACTGTTTTACTTACCCCAAAGTGACCTGATATCAGAGAAGTGTGTGCATCCCTGATTATCTTTACTCTCTCTGTTTGTGGAATGTAGAGTTCCCACAATGATATAAGGGTCGGTCCTTCACATGATAATCTAATTCTTCTACCCTTTTGCCTTGACTCAAAGTTGCATACACATTTTTAAAGTTTATATCTTGAGCATATTGTTCAATGTAGTTTTCATGTAGTACAAAATTATGCTTAAGTATAGTAAATGCATTTATAATGGGTCTAGATAACATGTTTGCAACTTTGTTATGTATGCCATTGTTATATCTGATGACTAAATGAAACTGTTGTAGAAAACCCATCCACATGTAATGTCTTGATTGTTGCAACTTAGTTTGGGAGTGTAGATATTAAAGTGGTTGATGATCAGTATGTATTACTGTCTCTTTGCCCATTAAGTAATGTTTCCACTTTTTCACACTCTGAACTAATGCATACAATTCTTTATTATATGTAGGATAGTTAACTACTGCAAAATTAAAAGTCTTAGAATGATAACATATGGGTTTGTCGTGTTGTGTCAACACTGATCCCATGGCATAGTCACTGGCATCTGTTTGGATCTCAAATGGTCTTTGTAGATCAGGCAATGCTAGTACAGGTGTTGTACTAATATTTTCCTTCAAGGTGTCGAAGGCTTTCTAATGTTTGCCTCCCCACTGAAACACCTTGTTCAATCCTGTCAAAGCATGTAAAGGAGCTGCAATTGAGGAAAAGTTAGAGATGAACGTCCTCCAATATTGTGTTGCTCCTAAGAAGCTTTTCACTTCTATAGCAGACTTGGGTTTAGGCCAGTTTACAATCACTGCCACTTTAAAGGCATTTATTTTCAATTCACCACCCCCTACTATATGACCCAAATAATTTAGTGATGTTTTGTCAAATTCACATTTTGAAAGTTTAACATAAAGTTTTTCTCTTTTCAAAACATCTAGTGTCTTTTTAACATGCTTTAAGTGTTCCTCCCATGTTTTACTAAAAATCAGAATGTCATCCAGATACACAATAACAAAATCATAAAAAAAATGTTTGAGTACATCATTCACTAATCTCATGAAAGTAGCAAGGGCATTGGTTAAGCCAAAAGGCATAAGCAGCCACTCATACAATCTCTGCTTTGTTTTGAAAGCAGTCTTTCATGCATCTTGCTCTCCAACTCTGACCTGATGGTATACATTGTTCAAGTCCAGCTTGGTGAAATAAACAGCTTCCTTCAATTGATCTGAAAGATCATCTATGCGAAGAAGGGGATAACGATTTTTTATTGTTATCTTATTCAGTGCTCGGTAGTCAATGCACATTCTCCACGAGCCATCTTTCTTTCTCACCAAAACTATTGGTAATCCACATGGTGACGTGTTAGGCCTGATGAACCCCTTCTCGAGCAACTCCTACACCTGTTGTTGGGTCCCTATAATACTAGTGATTACCCCATTACTATGGTAGTTGTACCCCTTATTTATATTGTTGTGCCCCTATTGCCCCCATATTGTATTACTGTGCCCCATAGAATCCCTCTATTGTTATTTTTGTGGCTTTATATTATTATTGTTAGGTCG
>APFE030576020.1:0-47731 GCA_000404065.3 Pinus taeda | reverse complement strand
GCTTGAGTACATTCCCACTGATGAGCAAGTTGCAGATATTCTTACCAAAGCCTTACCACGGGGCAAGCATGTCTACCTCAGAGACAAGATGGGTGTGGTGAGGAACACCTTCCTCGGTAAGAGGGAGTGTTGAAATTTGGTACCGGAGGACAGGTGGTTCCCTAAGGCTTTGATCTTTGGCCTAGGGAAAAGTGTCCAAAAGAATTTAATTTTTCTCCTAAAGTGACTTTATAATTTTATAAAGTCAAATATAATTTAAAAGTGACTTTAAGTGATAAAGTTACTAAAGTCTAATTTTAAAGTGACTTTAATAAAGTCAATGTAAAATTAGAAAGGAAAAGTGACTTTAGAAATAAATGACTAAGTGGGTCTTTATTAAAGTGGGGTGAATTAAAAAATAGAAAGTGAGATTTAAATGAGCATTTAATCTCAGCCCTAGATTTCAATCTATTTCAGCCATTGGATTTAGGGGTTCCCCAAAAGTCACTTAGGGTTAGATTAAAAGAGGAAAAGGTCATTCATTCTTTTATGAGCAGATTGAGAGAAGGAGAAAAAGGGAGATTTCTGGACAGGGAGGAGAAGAAAACAGTAACTTGGCACACATTCCAAAGCAGCATTTTAGCAAATCCATACAGCTGAGTTAGCACATAGTGAAAGGCAGAATTTGGGCACGATTTTCTAGAAATCCGTAAAGCAAATGCACAGAAATCGAGGAGCAGAAATCCTGACAGCAAGTCGTCGTACTTTGGCATGCAAATCGAGGCAAATCCGTACAGCTGTACTACTGGTTTTTTTTCGTGCACAGAAATCGAGGAAATCCGTATAGTGTATTTATGGCAGCTTGCATGCTTTTCTAGGCGGGTCGTACAACAACATTTAAGGCTGAAATTGGGCACAAAAATCGACGAGGCCGTACAGCATTTATTGTTGTTCTGTTTTGTTGTTTGCAAGTTTTTCCAGTTGGCTGTGAGGCACAGAAAACGAGATAAGTTGTAAAAGTTTGCTTGCTGATTTTTTGTTGAATATTTTTCACTGTAAAAGCATTTTCCAGAAATAAGGAGCTTTCGAACTGGTTTTCCCCAAGAGTTGTAGGGGGTTTTTCCAGAGTCACCTTGACCAAAAATCACTGTGTTTAAATGTGTTGAATAGCTGTTTATATGTGTTGATTTTTATTTCTACATTTTCCAGCATTCTGTAAAATTTCCAGAATTTGTGTTTTCAGCAAAATTTAATTTTTCAGTTGTTGAATGTATGGATATGGTAAATGGCATTTAACTATTTTGGAGAAATAAGGTGAAACTGAAAATTGGGGTGGGAAATGAGAAATTTTTACATCTATAATGGAATGAACCCAATGTGGTGCTCGTTCCTGACAAATCCCTTTTAGGGATGGCTCGAATTTCTCAAGCCCTCTAGTGCTCGACGCTGCCTTTGGTCAGCTCGGCCCTCTGTCTTCTCATTGCTTTTTGCTTTCTCTGACTACTTTCTCTGTTCTTCTACCATCCTCTTTCTGTTGGTCTGTGCATGGCTTAAAGCCACTCGAGCTCATGGCTATTCGATTCCTCTTCCAACTCCATCGGATCGCCTGCTACAGCTTCGCTTGGAGTTCCCTGTCTCGACGTCATCATCAGACTTACAGGGTGCGACCACTTGTCCTCCTGCGAACTGCACCAGCTTGCTTCGTCGATTCGGTTCTTCAGTTACGTCGTGGAATGAGTCATCTGCCACCTTGGTGGTCAAACCAGATCTCAAATTCTTTTAGATCGCAGCTTAATCCCTCATTAAATCCGGTCTTCCCATCGGGTGCGATATCAACCATTAGATCTGAATCCCCCAGATCCAACGCCATCCGCTCATTTCGCGCAGTTGACTTGCTTGACCATTAGTGCGTGATGAGCGGTGGTTTTCTCTCTCATCCGCTTGCCACGCGTCGGGCGCTGAGTGGAATCGCTCCGTTTTCACCAAATCTTTTTACCACCCAAGGATGCCCCCAATGAATAACGTCGGTTTTTAGAGCGCGGGTCCTGCCTTAGCCTTTAGCCTTTTTCCCCACGGTTTTCACAGCTCCCATGCGACTGAGTGCTCGGGGCCCCTCATTTTCAAAGGTTGCGCATCAAAAACTCCCTCTGTTTCCCGATCTGGGTTTCCCAAGGGCTAATTTCACCTCATGCGCAGTCTCCATGGGCCTCGGTCAACGCGCTTTAACCGAGGTCCTCATCGTTCCACGCTGGCTGCCAACTGCCACTAGTTTAAAGGTATTTTTTATCGTTGCTCTCAATTCTTTGAAGTTTGTCCCAACCTAGTACAGCCATGGTTCTTTTGATTGTTCTTTATGGATCCAATTTGAATCAATCCCTCTGCCCTAAAGTCCTACACTACTTTGTTATCTTGCCCTTTGAACATTCCCTTTAGTGAGTTGATCCAGTTTTGTTGCCCTTCTTTTGAATCCATATGCACAATGGTCTAGAGACATCATTCTATCCATCTATTTAAAGATCCCCACCACCCAATTCTCAATACCAATCAAAAACCCCCTGAACCTTTCAGGACTAGCCTAATATCCTAGCAAAACAAAGCTAAATCATATAGAGAGAGCCCTCTCTGGACTTAGGTTGGCTAGAGCCTAAGCCTAAAAGTTGGTTTGTGATTACCTCGGTCATTTTCTTTCTTCTTATAACTTCAAAAGAAAATATTGAGTGATAACACCACCTATTCGTGATCATAATCATGCTATTCATTTGATTCCAGGAAGTGTTCCTCCAAACATCGGGCCTTACAGATATATCTATCCCCAAAAGAATGAAATTGAATGTGTGGTTGCAGAAATGCTAGAAGATGGTATAATTCAACCTAGTCAAAGTTCTTTCTCTGCTCCAGTAGTATTGGTGCACAAAAAGGATGGATCATGGCATGTGTCCGGATTATAGGGAGCTCAACAACCTCACTATTAAAGATAAATTTTTCATTCTTGTCATTGATGAATTATTGGATGAATTGCATGGAGCAATTTACTTCACCAAGTTCAAACTTCATTCAAGATAGCATCAAATCAGAATGAAGACTAAAGACATTCTGAAAATAACATTTAGAACTCATGAAGGTCATTATGAATTTTTGGTTATGCAATTTGGCCTTACCAATGCACCTTCTACATTTCAATGTTTGATGAATTCCATTTTCAAACCTTTCCTTAGAAAATTTGTGTTAGTATTTTTTGATGATATACTAATCTACAGCAAATCCTGGAAGGATCATGTTCAACATGTTGATAGAGTGCTCAAACTATTGGAGGAGAAACAATTATATGCAAAAACCTCCAAATGCTTCTTTAGAGTACAAAAAGTGGAATATTTGGGTCATATTGTATCTCATAAAGGTGTTAAAGTAGACCCTAGCAAAATTAAAGCCATTAAGGAATGGAAAATCCCCACATCCATAAAGCATCTACGAGAATTTCTCGGGTTGACAAGGTATTATCGCAAGTTTGTTAAGAATTATGGGAGAATAGCAACACCTTTAACAACATTACTGAAGAAATATGCATTTTCTTGGACTCCAAAAGCAACGAAAACCTTTGAACATCTTAAAAAGGCAATGTGCCAAACACTGGTCCTAGATACACCAGACTTCACAAAAACCTTTATTGTGGAATGTGATGCCTCAGGAAATGGAATTGATGTTGTTTTAATGCAATAAGAAAGACCCATTGCTTTTGAAATTCGTCCAATCAAAGGAAAGTATTTACACAAAGCTATTTCTGAGAAGGAAATGTTGACAATACTACATGCACTTAAGAAATGGTGACCTTACCTAAGAGGAAGACACTCAAGGTAAAAACGGATCATGATAGTCTTAAATACTTTTTACAACAAAGATTATCTTTAGAAGAGCAGCAAAAATGGGTCACAAAGATGTTGGGTTATGACTTTGAAATTATCTACAAAAAAGGGAAGCAAAATGTTGTTGCAAATGCACTCTCAAGAAAGGATGAGGATATGGAAGCATTGTTTTGTGCCATTTCTATTATCCAACCAGATTGGATAAACGAAGCAAGAAATGAATGGAAGAATGACGAAGAAGTGCGGAAACTCATTCAAAAGTTGTAGCAAGATCCCACTACATCTGATACATTTAGTTGGAAAAATGATTCGTTATGGTACAGAGATCGCTTATAAATAATTCCCAACTCAAACAAAAGATTCTCCTGGAATTGCACACGTCCCTTAGGAGGGCATTCAGGATTTTTAAAAACTTACAACAGGGTTAAGAAGGAATTTTTTTAAGATGGCCTTAAATTTGGTATTCAAAAGTTTGTGGCAGAATGTTTGGTTTGCCAACAAAATAAAGTTGAGACAATTAAGACCCCAGGTCTATTACAACCTTTATCCATTCCAAGTCAACGTTGGGAGAAAGTTTCAATGGATTTTATCACAGGTTTACCCAAGTCCGAAGGAAAGGATGTCATCATGGTGTAGTTGATAGACTTACCAAGTATGCACACTTTTGTGCATTATCCCATATATTTAAACCCAGTGCAGTTGCTACTGCATTTGTGAAAACAATTTAAAAGCTTCATGGAAACTCAAAGATTATTGTAAGTGACAGAGATCCTATTTTCACTGGAAATTTTTGGACAAAATTATTTTCTTGTCGCTGTACTCAGTTAGTTCATAGCTCATCTTATTATCCTCAATTTGATGGGCAAACTGAGATGGTGAACAAATGTTTGAAAAGATATCTTCATTGTTTTGTATCTGATAAACAGACACAATGGGTCAAATGGTTGCCTTTGGCAAAATGGTGGTATAATACTTCCTTCCATACAACAGCAAAAATGACCCCATTTATGGCACTTTATGGATATCATCCACCGTCCATCACATCATATTTAAGAGAAAATTCTAAGGTTCAAGCAGTGGAAGATCACATCGAGCATCAAAAAAAAGTTTTGCAACTCTTAAAGGATAACCTAACTTTGGCGCAGAATAAAATGAAACAACAGGCATATCAACATCACAGTGAAAGAATTTTTGATGTAGGTCACTGGATATTTTTACGACTACAACCATACAAACAAATGTCCCTCAAACAAACTAAGAAGGATAATAAATTATCACCAAAGTATTATGGTTCGTACAAGGTGTTGCAAAAGATTGGTACTATGGCATACAAATTGGAACTCCCTGCATCTTCCCGAGTGCACCCAGTTTTCCGTGTTTCATGCTTAAAAAAGGTTATAAATGACAAGATCCCAAATCAAACCATATTGCCATAACTTGACAAGGAAGAAAAAATCACATTAGAACTTGAAGTAGTTGATGAGCCCCAAAAAATGGATAACTTATTGGGCTCATTTTGCCTATTATTTTCGATTAATCCACCATTCTTCATAGTTTATGCATGCTTTTGAATATATTTATGTTAATTGAATGAATGAGAATAGTCACTTAACCATGAAGTCTAATAGGTGCTATTTGCAGATTTTTGGACATCTTTTGGACCAAGGTTAAACATTTATGAGCCAGTTGACAGCCAAATACAAAGGAACAAGGCTGAGGATTAGTAGGAAGGGTGTCTCCTACACTAAATGGCATTTTCCTCGAGTTCTCCACCATCAGCTCGGAGTTCAACAGCCCACCAAAGATGATTTCCAAGGGCAGCCGAGCAGCTTTTGTGAAGTCGATGATTACTTACAGTTTTGAGCAGCCAAGCCCCTCAAGTTAAGGAGGGTTGTTGGAGGTCCTCGTGGTGCATAAGTAGGAGGGCTTCAAGCCTTGGTAGTTTAGCTCTTGAACAATTGTATTTCACACTTTAGTGTTGCTCTGCCTTTCAGCTCATTTTCGAGCTTTTGCTGTAAACATTTTTGTGACATGGTTATTTTTTGAGTAATGGAGATAAATTTCACTTTGCACCAGCTCTGAGCTTTTCTCAGGAGACTGTAGCTCTTGGGGTTGGGCCCAACCCAAGTGCCAGTATCTCCTTTGTGTACTCTTATGTGTTTTCTTTGCATTCATAGAACAATTTCTTTTATTTAGGTTAAGATCTTGCTTTGTTACTTATGTTGTTTTTTATGATTAAGATAGTTTTTTCTACTTCAGGTTGATTTGACAAGTTGGTAACAGAAAAGATCTTCAAAAAGGTCATCAAGCAACCCTTGATATCACCCCTCCCTCCTTGGGACCATGAGTTGAGACCAAGGCATCCTTGCTGCCACAAAAACATTGTTTTTGTCTCTCAATGCAATTGCTAGTGTTAGATTTATAGTTGGAAAAGTTGATACCAGTTGTGCTTGCATGTTTAGATCTGTTCTTGCTTAGTTTCCATAGTTATCTTGCATGATTTCCTGTCTATACACTTCTGCTCATCATGTTTCTAGTGTCTAGGTCAAAGCAGATAGATCTCTGGTTTTTCTAGTCTTTCTTCGATCAGTTTGAGAAATAGTGTGCAGAGCATCTGTAATACCTCCTTGTCTATCCTTCCTCCATCATACCATCTGCTCCAACCCCTAATTCCAGATTCCTTCCCTTCATTCACCACACTTTTCCAACTTGACTTAATTTCCACATTTTTGTGCAACACTGCTCTACCCATCCTTGAACAAATCTAACCACTTTCATCACTCCTTAGCTTCCTTTACCAGGTCCTAGACCTCTTCACATCCTCATCCATCCTCCATTTTCACTTTTCCACCATTTTTCCTCCATCAACCCGCTAAAATCCTCTCTCGGCTCTTCCTGTAAAACATCCTGTAGAACCCCTGCAGACTTTCTGTAGAAGTTCACGTGAGCAGTTTTTCGAGATCTGAACACTGTGAAACTCTCTAAAAAGGTGCTAGGGACCCCTTAGGCCCTCTTCTCACCTTCCCAACCTCCTGCAAGTGCCCACTCCATTTCCTTTCGCCAATCAACATCTGCACAGCCAAAAATAGTTAAAGCACATGCATATAATTCTGCAAAATTACTCAAAAATACAAAAAAGATGTTATTTTCATATTCCACCTCAGAAGTAGCTTAGTCACATGCATTTTACCTCTTCAAGAATCAATGGTATCCATTTCTGCAACTCTCATCTCTTTTCTTGCACCAGTAGGGTTAGTGAGTAAAACTAGGGTTTGTGTTTCTTTTCAGCTTTCAGTTTCTTTCTGCAAGTAGACTAGCCTCCTTTGAGTTAGCTTTCGTCCATCACAGTTAAAAGCTTCTTCTAAGAGCTCATAGAAGTTGGCTTAAACTCCTAGCGGACTTGTTCCAGCTAATCAAGTGACAGCCTGCGGCAAGAGCTAGTACTTGCGCATATAGCACCGTCGCTTCTAAGTTTGTTACGAACAACCGGGTTGATAAAAGTAAAGAAGGGAGTCCCAGGAATTGCAGCATCATTGCTGCAATAGGAGCTCACCATCTTTTTAGCGCGGTTGCTGGGGAAGCGTCAGAGTATTTGTGATTGCTGCTTTTCTTCTACTTTCTACTGCAACATTCTGCTAAGTAATTTATTTCCGCAAAAGTAGATTAGACATTTCCTGCTTTCATTTCATTTCAGCAAGCATAGATTAGATATTTCCCGCTTTCATAGATTAGCATTTCAATTCCGCAATTTCAATTCTGCAAGCGTAGATTAGCATTTCAATTCTGCAATTTCATTTCAGCAACATAAATTAGTCATTTCCTGCTTTCATTCCAATTCTGCAATTTCATTTCAGCAAAATAGATTAGTCATTTCCTGCTTTTATTTCAATTCTGCATTTTCATTTCAGCAAGATAGATTTTAGTTAGTTGCAGTTCAATCTATTTCAGTTTTGTAGGTACAAAGAGAAAAAACACAAAAATCAACCAAAAATATTTCATTTCATGCCTCATAGGAAAAGAGACAATACGGGAAAATTCTTACCCAACACCCCCACCACATCACTGAGCCACCATCTCTTTTCTTCGGTGGCAGTGATCCAGAAGAACCTATAGGTGAACCTCCAGAGATATACGAAGATCTTATAATAGAAAAAGAGCAAGAAAACATTCCTCCTGAAACCATGGTTGAACACATAAACGGTATAGGAGATGAGGAGAGAATAGAAGGTGTCTTTCCCATCCAAGAGACCAATGGGGGCACAAAAATGAAAAACATAAGTCCCTCAGCCTTACCTCACTTCCATGGATTGACCACTGAAGACCCTAATACCTTCTTGTTTGAGTTTGTTGTCCTTTGTCGAAGTTATGACTATGCAGAAGATGAGCAAAAGTTGAAACTCTTTCCCTCTACCCTCAAGAATGCAGCACTACGCTGGTTCAAGGGGTTACCTGGAAACAGTATCACAACTTGGGCTCAAATGCAGCAAGCCTTTAACAACAAATATCGGGACTACTGTAGGTCAAAGGAAACGAAGGGAGAAATCTTTCGGATGACCATGGGAAGTGATGAATCTTTAAAAGACTATGAAGAAAAATTCCAACTTAGTTATAAAAGGGCCAGGTGCACACTTGACCCCAAACCTCTGAAGTTGGTTCTGCTCCGAGGAGTCCCTGAAAACCTTCTAGATACCCTCCATTTGCTCGCTGGAGGAGAGATCTACCAACTACCTTATGATGACATAAAGACTACGTTTAGAAACCATTCTAAGGCAGCCCGGAAAAGAGGTAGGGGGAATCAACTTTCAACGAGTGCCACCTTCTCCAAACATGAGTTTACAAATCAGATGAAAGACCTTAAAAGTGAAGTGAGACAGACCATTGCCATGCAACTGGATACTTTCTAAATCCAATAGAAGAAAGAGGAATCTGAGAGGGCTTTGGCCATCTTCTGTCCCAGATGCACAAGGAAGCATCCTAAGAACAAGTATCCATTGCACTCAGTAGAGGTATGTTTCGTTTGTGAGGAAGAACACCCTACAAACCAGTGCCCAACCTTACCCGGACTTAAAGCTATGTACCAAGGGGCCAAAGGAGCCACTGAACCACTTTACTTCCTCAACCAAAAGAGACCGCATGGATCTAGACCTTACCAACAGGGGATGTAAAGGACATCCCAAACTTATTACAACCCCAACCAATCCACTCACATACCTTCTTGGGGTCCCTTTACTCATCCTTCCTAGTCCGCACCCCCTCCTTGGTCTTATCCATATCAATACCATATTCAACCTACTGCTCATTCGTTTCATTCTCATGTTCAGCCACAACCTCAGTGGAATGCACCTAAGTAGGGGTGGAGGCCCAATACAACTCTCCTCCCGCTATTTTGCCTCCACCACCTGCTCAACCACAACCATTACCTCCTGCTCCTCCAAGACAACCCCAGATGCCTGCTCAACCGAACCCGAACCCCAACAAAGGACAGGCCCAGCAGGTATATACTAGAAAGACAACATGCCCTACCTATGCTGTGGAGATTCAGGAGATCAACCGACGATCTGGGAAGGTCCTCCCAGATAGCCAACCTCCTCCTAATGAGGATGAGAAAGAGAAACAGGGAAGTGAACCCAAAGCCAGTCCACCCTTTCCTGAGAGCCTAATTGTAACCATGCAACCAAACCCAGAGGAGATTGAACTTCTGGGAGAACTTAAACAATTGTGTGTAAAAATACCACTTCTCCAGGCCAGCAAAGATGTACCAATCTACAACAAATTGATCAAAGAGAAGTGTGTATTGCACCCAGGCAGGTGCAAGAGAGATGCCCCAACTATCAATGTCATAGGACAATTGTCCGATCTAATGTTGGGACAAGTAATCTGTCCAAAATATTTGGACCCTAGGAGTCTTGTAGTTGATGTCCACATCAATGGCACCATAATCCCCCACACCCTGATTGATCTAGGGGCTGCCATTAATGTGATGACCAGGGACACTATGCTCAAACTCAACCTTCAGAGTTCCCTAAGAAAGACCTCGACAGTCCTGCAGTTAGCAGACCGCTCCACCGTGACTCCCGAAGGGATTGTGGAAGATGTCACAGTCTTTGTTGATTCTTGGGAATACCCTGCGAACTTCTTGGTCCTTCAGCCAAAGGCAAAACTCACTGGATACCCCCTCATTTTGGGAAGGCCTTAGTTAGCTACTGCAGATGCTTACATCAGTTGTCGAGCTTGGAGCATGACCATCAAGAATGGGCCTATGTCCAAACAGCTAGTCCTATATCCTCCTGCCCAACCTCTGCTAGAACATGACTTACCTCTTTGGTTGGAGGAGGAAGATGAGAATGAAGTCTACTCTGCACCAGTGTGCTGCGATTAGAGGAGTTGGTGGAAGGTACCCAAGCCAATGCTTTAGTGGACCTCTGTGTGGATGATTCGACCTCTCCCAGAGTTAAGAATGTGGAATTTGGCCCTGAAAGAACCTTGAATATCAGCTCATCCCTATCCCCCTCTCAGGAGAAGGAGCTGTGTAGCTTATTGAACCGCCATTTGGATGCTTTTGCTTGGAGCTATAAGGAGATGAAAGGAGTCCACCCTTCGGTCTGTACCCATCACATTTACATTAAAGAAGATTGTAAACCTGTCAGGCAGCCTCAGAGGAGAATGAATCCAGCCCTTAAGGACATTTTCAAAGAAGAATTGCAAAAGTTGTTGGATGCAGGATTCATCTACCCCATCTCTGACAGCGAGTGGGTTTCTCCTCTGGTGCTTGTGCCTAAGAAAAACGAGAAGTGGAGAATCTGTGTAGATTATCGAGAACTTAGCAAAGCCACCAAGAATGACCATTTCCCTTTACCTTTCATAGATCAAGTGTTAGATGGACTGGCAGGGAAGAAGTTATTTTCTTTTCTAGATGGGTTTAACGGGTATAATCAGATCCAAATCAGCTCGGAAGACCAAGATAAGACCACTTTCACTTGTTCATGGGGTACCTTTGCCTACCGGGTCCTTCCCTTTGGGTTATGCAACGCTCCTACCACTTTCCAGAGAGCAGTACTGAGCATATTTCCTGAGCTAGTTCATGATTCAGTGGAAATCTATATGGATGACTTTACTCCTTATGGGTCAAACTTCCAAGAAGCATTGACTAACCTGGGAAAAGTTTTAATCGAGTGTATTGAAATGAACCTGTCCTTCAATCCTGAAAAATGTGAATCCCTGATGACTGAAGGGACCGTGCTAGGTCATACAATTTCTCAGCAAGGATTACAAGTGGATCCCAATAAAATTGCTATCATCCAAAGGGTTCCACCTCCTCAAAAGGTAAGAGATGTTCGGAGTTTTCTAGGCATAGCAAGATATTATAGAAGGTTCACTAAAGATTTCAATAAGCTAGTCTCTCCATTGTTTGGTCTTTTGGGGAAAGACGTTGAGTTTATATGAACTAACAATTGTCAAGAGGCTCTGGATGAGTTGAAAGATAAGCTGGTAACTGCCCCAATCTTGAGAGTTCCAAACTGAGCCCTACCTTTCCACATCCACACTAATGCCTCGAACAAAGCCATAGGAGCAGCCTTAGGACAGGTTGAAGGGAATCTACCGTATGCCATATACTTTGTCAGCAAAAACCTATATAAGGCAGAGTTAAACTATACTATAACCGAGAAAGAGCTCCTAGCTGTGGTCCATTCCCTAAACAAGTTCAGACACTACATCACTAGTTATCAAACATTCGTACACACTGATCATGCTGCAATTAGGTATTTGATGAATAAACCTGATGTAAATGCTCGTATCATTAGATGGTTACTTTTATTGCAGCAATTTGATTTGACCATTGTTGATAAGCCAGGAAAGGAAAATGTTGTTGTTGGATTTTTGTCTAGACTAAATTTGCCTATAGGTGAAGAAGGGACGGTGGATGATCAAATGCCTGATGAACACATGTTTGCTATTTCAGTACTCTCTCCATGGTTTGTTGATATAACAAATTACTTGGTTTCAACACAGTTCCCGCCACACCTATCCTCAAGAGAGGAGCAAAATCGTGAGGAAAAGTGCCCCATTCACTTGGATTGGGGGCAACCTGTTTAAACTTGGCCTAGATTAGATTTTGAAGCATTATGTCAGGGAGGAGGAAGTTTTTGACATCCTTCTAACCTATCATAATAGACCTTGTGGAAGCCACTTTGCAGCAAAAAGAACCGCCTTCAAAATTCTACAGGCAGGCTACTATTGGCCCACTCTTCATCAAGATGTCGGAAGATACATCAACCAATGTGACCGATGTCAAAGGATGGGGAAACCGACTCCAAGGGATGAAATGCCCCTCCAACCTCAAATGACTTTCGAGGCATTTGAGAAGTGGGGCATGGACTTTGTGGGTCCTATCAATCCTCCTTCAAAACAAAAGTCTTACATTATTATGTGCACGGACTACCTAACAAAGTGGGCAAAAACAAAGGCAATCAAGGCAACAACAGAACCAAAAAAAAAAAAGGTGGCTAAGTTTTTGAGGGAAAATATCTTCTACAAGTTTGGCCACCCAAGAGAATTAGTCACAGATCAAGGAAGTCAGTTTACCTCTAACCTGATTGAAGACCTACTCACTTATCACAAGATTAAGCATAGAAATTTCACCCCTTATCATCCACAAGCAAATGGGTAGGTGGAAGTCACTAACAGAGCTTTGGAAGAGATTTTAACTAAAATGGTGAGTAGCAGCAGAAAAGATTGGGCAGATCGCTTGGTTGAGGCCACCTGGGCCTACAACACCACTTGGAAAACTACAATAGGTTTCACACCTTACGAGCTGGTCTATGGGAAGAAGGCTTCGCTGTCCATAGAATTTGAATACAACACATTGAGGTTGGCAGCTCAGCTGGACCTAGATCTCAGTCATGCACAACAGGAAAGATTACTACAGCTGAATGAATTAGATGAACAGAGAATGCAGGCCCTCCTCCACTCAGAGGTGGTCCAACTCCAAAGAAAGATATGGCATGACCGGCACCTTAACAAAAAGCAATTTCAGCCAGGAGATTGGGCGTTGTTATATGACTCGAGATACAAGGATTTCAAAGGGAAGCTGAGGACAAGATGGCTGGGACCATATACAATGGAGAAATGTAACGACAATGGTTCAATCCTTATTAGGACCATTGATGAAGAAGCCATCCCCATGCTCACCAATGGGCACCGATTGAAAATCTACAAGAAGCCCCTTTCTAAGCAGGAGTTCATTGAAACTCTGGATAAATCAGTGTTGGTAGTGGAGCAAGCCCATGTCTCCACTCCACCCACATCTTGAGCATAATAATAAAAAAATTAAAATTAAAAAAAAATAAAATAAATTATCCTTGGGTGAAAACCTCTTAAAAGCGCCCAGGGCAGAAAGTGAGAGTGAAAACCTCCTGGAGGCGCCCCAACTGTCTCAAAAAACAAAAAAAACAAAAAATAAACCTAATCTTTGTTGAATAATTGCAGGTTGCAGGAAGGACATTGCAAGCTAAGAGGATCACACAAAACAAAGACAGGGGTCAACACCAGGCTGCGAGCATCCCTTACAATCAATTTCTCCATGACCACTACCCTTTCCTAAGATTTGACCTCATTCGAGTTAAGATTTCACCTTCTACAGGAAGTTCTGTGTCTTCTATAGGAAGTTTTGTGTCTTCTACAGGAAGATCCTGTAGAACCTACAGACAAGCCAGAATTGATCTCGGAAGAGAATCCGAAGGTTGAGAATCTACCTGTGAGGCCTGCAAACATCCAGGTTTCCGTCCATCGCCATATGTCACCCTCTTCCATCTCTTTACACCTCCGTTGCACTCATCCTTTTATTTGTTCCTGCACAGTCACACAGAGAAAACCCTGTTTTCTTCATACTGCCAGCAAAAATTTTTATTGACAAATCAAGCAGCAGTTTCTCACTCACCATACCTATCACCCTCCATCTAGACTCCTCATCAGCCGAGACCCTCGTTAGTAGTATAGCTCTGCTCATTCTAGCTTGCATTCCAGGAGGAGAAGCAGCTATAGGACATCCTACAGGAATCCTGTAGCAGCTGATCCCTCTGGAAGACATACTCCAGAGACAAGGACAGCAAAAGATGGCAAAGGAGACATGCAAAGAGCTCGTTTTGAACGTAATAACATCAGCAGCAGCCAAAGCCAAGCATGCAGTGTGCATGCAACAACAGCAACCGAAGGAATGGGTTCCAAAACCCAAAATCTGCATAACACGGCCGCGACCACGCGGGTAAGTGCCTAAACTCATTCGTCAATTGCATAAATCATATTTTAAAAGTTGCATGCCTATGGGAATGGTTCGGATTAAGGGGAATCGGTGACCAGTCAACTGGCCACCCTCGGCCAGTTACATATCTTCGTGGGATCCAAACGAGACCCGTTACATTCAAAATTGCTGATTAGATGTGCAGCCAGCATGTGTAGAGCGTCCATTCAGGGAGAAATCGCCGAGACTGGTAGTGGTGGCAACGGATAACGGCAGAGAGGAGGTAATGGCAGTCAGAAACACGCAAAAACATTATGGCCGTGACATCGGATCAACGGTCCGGTCCGGCCACCTCATCCCCTCACTACAAATCACGTCGTAGTTTAAAGATGCCCGGCTGAAACATGCACCACCTTCTGTTCATTCTGCACTCACAATGTCCTCGATTGGAGTACGCGTCCACCGCTTCCAAAAACTATTAACCAGTCGTCCTCCATGGGTTTTTCCGCCTGTTTTCGAAAATCTCCCGCGTATCGGGCTCGCTCGGAAGCACAGTGTCATTCTACAGGAACTGGGGGCCTTCTACAAGAAAGGTTCTACAGGAAAGGCAGAACAGCTCTGCGGAGAAGGAAAACCTAGGATTTTCGCTGAATTTGGAGCTCCAAACAAGGTAGGCTCGAAAAAACTCCTCTATGTATGATGTGTTTGTGCAAGGTGCTGAATTGAACGGCATCAGATTGGAAAACCAGAGAAAAAGTTTGCCTGTGTATTGGAAGTGAAACGTTTGCCTACATATCTGACTGAGTTTCCCCTAGTTTTTTCTGCATCGAAAATCTCCTCCACATTTTCTTTTTAAATTCTCCTGTAGGGAATATATATGCAGCCGTAGAGGCCAGCCTGTGTGTAAAAAAAAAATTGAATTTGCATATCTATCTGTGTGCTTAGAAGAGAACCTGTGCCCTTATGCTCTGTCTGTGAAAACAAAATTCTTCTTTTCATAAACAGACAGTCGAGTTCTGGGTGACAGCAGTCTTAAAACAAGGGAATTGTTGCTAGTTGATATTGAGCACATGAGAAATTCCTTCTTGGGTTCAGGGGAAACCAAATTCAGCTATCCTCTGTTTCAAATTGACTGTTTGGTTGCCTGAGCATTTCCTTTTCTGATTAAAAAACAAAAAGAGCACTCTCACCATGCTAGGAGGATTCATAAGGAAAGAACCCTCGGACTCTAGCAAACGGCACAAACATCCTGAGGTGGTGGACCTTTTCACCCAAGAAAATTGGATATCCTTCTTTGACAACATTCAGAGTCATGATGAGAAGATAACCGAGGAGTTTTTAATGTCCCTAAGACCTCAATCAAAAACACATGCCACAGTTAGTTTTAGGGGCTTGACCCTAGAACTTACCTCTGAGCTCATCAGTCGAGTTACTGGTCTACCATTGGGGCTCCCTTGGAGTAAAGAAGAGAGGTCATTGGGCCAAGTTGCTAAGAAAACATTCTTTCTGCTCGAGGAACATCCTGTAGAAGACAAAAATGGGGTTAGAAGAACCAGCGTACCTCTTCTCTAGAGTGAAGTCAGTTTTCAAATTATGAAGTACATCACACGTGAAGGGAGGTTTAGCATCATCTATGGATATCATTTCGGGTTGTTGTATGAACTAAGGCATGGGATTGACTTGCCTCCAGCCAAGAAACTGAGCATCCCCTATTTCCTTCTTCAGTCACTAATTGAATGTGGTACAAAGTTAAATGAAAGGATTCCAGATCAGTTAGCTCATCATGGGCTCATCAAACTATTGGTGGAAGATGCTTTGCACACCTACATTGTCCCCATATCTTGGGAAATCTTCAGAAACATGTCCAAGGATGATAACATTAGAACTTTTGCCGAAAACGTCACCCCATCCAGCAATGAGGAGAGAAAGTACACTGAAGAAGGTGAGAAAAACAATGATGAAGGAACACAGGACATTCAAGCACAGAAAGAACAGAAAGAAAAAGGGGAAATGGGTCAGATTGATGAGCCTAAAACAGAGAAAGAAACAACAACAAAAACACCAAGGGAAAAGAGGATGCAGAGTAGAAAAGAGTGTTGAGAAAGCCCAAATGAAGGTTGTCACAGCCAAAGCAGGCACAGAAACAAAAGGAAAAGACACACCCTGAGATATCAGCAACACAGACAAAAACAGTGGACACATGGATTTCTACAAGAAGCAAGGAAAAAGAACAGCAAGAGAAGAAATCACCTGAGATATTGGCAAGGGAGGCAGCAGTTGTGCTTGCTGCCTTAAGCACATCTACAAAACAAAAAGGGAAGAGAAAGAGGCAAACCTCTATGTACTTTAAAGCAAGGAGAAGCACAAGGATCAAAGTGGGCAGACCCCAGCCACAATAAAAGGAGCCAATTGTCATTGAGGACACAACAACTAAACCAAAAGAAGAGTTTCCTTCAAAGATACCTATCACCTATGAACGAGGAAGCCCAAAAACCTTGACCTGGAGAGAGAGAATTAGAATGATGGACTCAAAGACAGCTCTACAGGAAACTCTAGCTAAGTTAAAAGAGACCGAGAAATTGGAGGAAAAGGCAACCAAACAATCACAGGGAGAAGAAAAGACCAAGGAGATACTGGAACCAAGCCCTCAGCCTAGCTTGGGCTCATACTACAACCTGTTAGAAACTGGGAAGATCATTCCCCAGAAATTTGTTGTGCCACTCTTCTTTGCATTAGAACAAGAACGGGTTAGGACTCACACTTGGATGAGGATTGTCAAATTGGGTGTGGCAGACATAGGCCCCCTGCAAGAACAACTCAAGGAATCAAGAAAAGAGTTGGCCATGTTGAGGCACGTGGAAAGCAGTCAAAGGGCCAAATTACAAGAGGAGAATGAGCTGCTGAAACAGTAGTTATAGCTACAGGAAGGTCATAACGAAGATAGGCCAACCATTTTGAGACAACAACAGTAGCAAGAAAGGCCTCCAGCAGACAAGGAAACATCTAAGGAGCAGCAGAGAGAGGACAAGCTGCAGGCTGAGGTTGAGACGCTAACAAAACTGCTACAGGCAAAGGAGTCACAGGCAGCAGAAGAAATACAGTTATAAAACAACAGGTGCAAGAGAAAGAAGCCCAACTGGCCTGCGTGGCCAGCTAGGCAGTAGAAGCCTTACAATATAGGCAACCTGCTAAGTCATATGCTTTATATCTTAAAGATCAATGGTTGCAATTTCAAATTAACAACTTGGCCCAAAGGGGCACCATTCCATTTCAAAATTACCATCAGTTCACAGATTTGTGTGACAGTGGCTCAGCAGAAGATAAGGCCAAGTTATTAGAATTCTATTTACACAACTTGGCCCTTCCAAACATGAACCTGTGGGACCTCAATGCTACATTAGGAGATGTGCAACTCATGGCCATGACCTCTTGGTTAAACCATGAGGAAAAGAGGGCAGGAGAGATTCGGAATATCATGAACAGGGAGCTAAGCGAGCCACTCATGATCAAGGTAGAACTAGAAGATCTCTCAGCTTTAATATATGCCCATCAGCATCTGGCCAACAACCCTCAGGTTCTCCCAGATTACATTGAAAAACAAGCCCAGGCCATTGCTCACTTTGAGGACATGAAAAGACTGTTGAGGGATAACTGCATTCATGCTTGCACAAGGAGATGGAACACACTATCCCACAGTCTGAAAATAAGATAATACCACTCCCCAACAAGGATGAGGGAGGCCTTGGCAAGAATGTCACTCTATAAACAGTCAATGCAAAATCTGCAGGCCAACTAGATCAACCTAAAGTTCAATCCTCCCTTGCTTTTAAGACTGCTGGAAGGGGTCAAAGAAGAAGAGGAGCACCAACAGTGGGAGGAAGTAGAGAGAAAAGCAGGGTTTCATGACCGAGAAAAAGACATCGCCTCGGAAGCCTGGGATGTTAGAGAGGCAGCCAAAGCAATCAAAGATGATGAGCTAGATTAGTTTCTCAGAGGATGAGCAACACATTTAGAAGGGGGGTGATGATGAGCCCCAAAAACGGGTAACTTATTGGGCTCATTTTGCCTATTATTCTCGATTAATCCATCGTTCTTCATAGTTTATGCATGCTTTTGAATATATTTATGTTAATTGAATGAATGAGAATAGTCACTTGACCATGAAGTTTAATAGGTGCTATTTGCAGATTTTTGGACATTTTTTGGACCAAGGTCAAGCATTTATGAGCCAGTTGACAGCCAAATACAAGGGAACAAGGCTGAAGATTAGTAGGAAGGATGTCTCCTACACTAAAATGGCCCCTTCCTCGAGTTCTCCACCATCAACTCGGAGTTCACTAGCCCACCAAAGATAATTTCCAAGGGCAGTCGAGCAGCTTTTGTGAAGTGGCTGATTACTTGCAGTTTTGACCAGCCAAGCCCCTCAAGTTAAGGAGGGTTGTTGGAGATCCTCGTGGTGCATAAGTAGGAGGGCTTCAAGCCTTGGTAGTTTAGCTCTTGAACAATTGTATTTCACACTTTAGTGTTGCTTTGCCTTTCAACTCATTTTCGAGCTTTTGCTGTAAACATTTTTGTGACATGGTTATTTTTTGAGTAATGGAGATAAATTTCACTTTGCACCAGCTCTGAGCTTTTTTCAAGAGGCTGTAGTTCTTAGGGTTGGGCCCAACCCAAGTGCCAGTACCTCCTTTGTATACTATTATGTGTTTTCTTTGCATTCATAGAATAATTTCTGCTATTTAGGTTAAGATCTTACTTTGTTACTTAGGTTGTTTTTTATGATTAAGATAGTTTTTTCTGCTTCAGGTTGATTTAGCAGGTTGGTAACAGAAAAGATCTTCAAAAAGGCCATCAAGCAACCCTTGATCTCACCCCTCCCTCCTTGGGACCATGAGCTGAGACCAAGGCATCCTTGTTGCCACAAAAACACTGTTTTTGCCTCTCAATACAATTGCTAGTGTTAGATTTCTAGTTGGAAAAGTTGATACCAGTTGTGCTTGCCATAGTTATCTTGCATGATTTCCTGTCTATACACTTCTGCTCATCATGTTTCTAGTTTCTAGGTCAAAGTAGATAGATCTCTGGTTTTTCTAGTCTTTCTTCGATCAGTTTGAGAAATAGTGTGCAGAGCATCTGTAATACCTCCATGTCTATCCTTCCTCCATCATACCACCTGCTCCAACCCCTAATTCCAGATTTCTTCCCTTCATTCGCCACACTTTTCCAACTTGACTTAATTTCCACATTTTTGTGCAACACTGCTCTACCCATCCTTGAACAAATCCAACCACTTTCATCACTCCTTAGCTTCCTTTACCAGATCCTAGACCTCTTCACATCCTCATCCATCCTCCATTTTCACTTTTCCACCATTGTTCCTCCATCGACCCGCTAAAATCCTCTCTCGGCTCTTCCTATAGAATATCTTGTAGAACCCCTGCAAACTACTTGTAGAAGTTCACGTGAGCAGTTTTTCGAGATCTGAACATTGTGAAACTCTTTGGAAAGGTGCTAGGGACCCCTTAGGCCCTCTTCTCACCTTCCCAACCTCCTGCAAATGCCCACTCCATTTCCTTTCGCCAATCAACCTCTGCACAGCCAAAAACAGTTAAAGCACATGCATAATAATTCTGCAAAATTACTCAAAAATACAAAAAAGATGTTCTTTTCAGATTCCACCTCAGAAGTAGCTTAGTCACATGCATTTTACCTCTTCAAGAATCAATGGCATCCATTTCTGCAGCTCTCATATCTTTTCTTGCACCAGTAGGGTTAGTCGGTAAAACTAGGATTGCTAGGGTTTGGGTTTCTTTTCAGCTTTCAGCTTCTTTCTGCAAGTAGACTAGCCTCCTTTGAGTTAGCTTTCGTCCATCACAGTTAAAAGCTTATTTTAAGAGCTCATAGAAGTTGGCTTAAGCCCCTAGCGGACTTGTGCCAATTGATCAAGTGACAGTCTGCGGCAAGAGCTAGTACTTGTGCATATAGCACTATCGCTTCCAAGTTTGTTACGAACAACCGGGTTGATAAAAGTAAAGAAGGGAGTACCAGGAATTGCAGCATCATTGCTACAATACTGGAGCTCACCAGCAATCACTGAAACAAGAACTCGACAACTATGAAATTGATCAATTTCAAAGTATCTCATCAAGTGGAAAAACTTACCCGTTGAAGATTCCACATGGAAGGATGAGAATTTTATACAAAAGCATTCAGAACTACTCAAGCGTTGAGGACAACACTTTTTTTAAAGGAGAGGAGCATGTTAGGTCATGTAATACTAGTGTATTCCCTTATTATTGTTGTCATTGTAGCCCCTTATTGTTATTGTTGTGCCCATGTTGTCCCCATATTGTTATTATTGTGCCCCATAGAAGCTCACTATTATTATTGTTGTGCCCTTACATTATTATTGTTATGTCGGCTCTGATTATATTGTGACCCCTTAGACTTCTATATATAGAAATGAAGTCTTGTCCTTTGTATCATCCAAGAATTGCTCATTTGTGTAATGTAAAGGAGGTTGCCCCCTCGAAGAAGTTGATTTTGAAGTCGTTTATCTATCTTTTCTTCTATTTTGTGAGTTGGTTGCATAATAGGCACTATATCCCACTTATTCAAATTATCTTAAGTCATTGCAGACAAGTGGAAACCTCAAGGAGATTAACTTTGACTCCCTTGAGAAGAAGTTTGTTGAGAGAGAGAAGACTTTTGGAAAGAAGACAACTCCTTAGTCTTTTGACGAAATTGTGTGTCTTGCACATAGAGAAAAGAATCATGCACAAGATTCTAAGAGAGTAAGAGGTGGCCGAAGAGGAGGAGGAAGAAGGAATTTTAGAGGCAAGGGGAGCAGACAGTTCCAAAGAGAAAAGACTGATCTTCATTGCATACGATGCAATAGAGATGGACATGACGCATCCACATGTAAGTTGCCTTAGGACAAAATTAAGCAGGAGAGAAATGAAGGCAAAGGTAAACCAATGACAAAGGGAAAGGTAAAGCACCTGAATCCGTTCACTTTGTTGTGGCACATTGCAATATTGGAGTAACTGAAGACTTATTTAATGATTCACTTGCTTCTTGGAAAAATGATTGGTTGCTTGAGTCAGGGGCAACTTGCCATGTGACTTTTAGAAGAGATTTTGTTGAAGAAATTACTGACAATGTTGATGGAGCAGTATACTTTATAGACAAGTCAAAACTCAAGCCATAAGGGCTTGGCACCATCGGGCTCAAACTGCCTAGTCTTCCAGACTTTCTTTTTCATGATATTTTATATCTCCCGAAGCTAAGGAGAAACTTGTCTTTGATTCACATCTGCCAGCAAGGGCACTCCATTCATATATTTGATGGCAAGGTCAAGGTCGAAAAAGCATCAAATCACTCACTTGTCATGACAGAGATAGAAAAAGAAAGACTTCTGACGCTGCAAGGTACCTCTGTTCATACACAACTTTTCATACAGTTTTCACTATGATGAAGGTACATTTCCTTCAAGTCTTTTATGGCATGCTAGATTTGGACACTTGAATTATGACCGTCTTTGTATGTTGAAGAAAAGTGGTGTTACTGGCTTACCTACAATTCCTAGGAAATTTAAGCAATGCGATGCTTGTATCTTAGGAAAGCATAGCAAACAATCTTTTCATAATTCACATTCTAGAGCACATAGAAAATTTGAACTTATTCATTCAGACTTATGTGGCCCAATGCATGTTCCTTCTGCAAATGGAAATAAATATATGATCACATTTATTGATCACTACACCAAAATGTGTTGGGTTTATTTATTGAAGAACAAATCTGATGCTTTTCAAACATTCAAGAACTTTCATGCATGGATTGAAAATGATACACAATCTCATATTGGCTCTATTCGCACTAATAATGGAAAATAATACACTTCAAATGAATTTGAAAACTATCTCCACCAACAAGGGATCAAACATCATACAATTGTGCCTTATAATCCCCAACAGAACGGAGTAGCTAAAAGAAAGAAAGGGACAATCTTAAATATGGTACGTTCCATGATGTTTTTCAAGAATGTTAAATTGATGTTTTGGACCAATGCAGTTCTATGTGTTGTGTATGTAAAGAATAGGTGTCCATCTAATGCTATTAGAAAGAAAACTTCTTATGAAATGTGGTATGGCCACATTATTTCGGTAAAGCATCTCAGGGTTTTTGGTTCCACCTGCTATGCCTTGGTACCTAAGGAACAAAGAAACAAACTTGGTGCAAGGAGTCGTAAGTGTATCTAGAGATGTGATCTTTCCTTAATCTTCCAAGGTTGACAATGTTGTTAAGTGACAGCTTGATAGCTTGGATAGATTTGGACATGCAAAGTCTTTTCAAAAATTTGATAATGAGATTCCACATCTTGAAGGGTGGATTCTTATACTAGATCAATCTGTGGAATCTTCTTCTGAAGCACTTTCTTCCTTACATGAAGCTCCAGCCACTGATCCAGATGACATGTTGAGTGATGTGATTGACAGAATGGGAGACTAAATCTTGCTTCAGCCCCAACTCAATCAACTGAGTAGCCTAGGCCATCTCAGAAAGGTCCTCCAAAATGACTGACAAAAACACTTGAAAGTGTTCATCCTAATGTAATTGGAAAGACACGAACAAGGATCTCTACTAGACAAAATGGAGATGATGTAGACAATTCTGATTTACCTGTTGATATGGATGTTTCTTATGATTGTGAACTTAATTTGTCTACAGATTTTGAACCAACTTCCTTCAAAGAAGTCGTTTCTCATGATGAATGGAAAGAAGCAATGCAAAAAGAGTATGGTTCCTTGATAAAGAATGGCACTTGGACGCTGGTTGATCCTCCATTGGGAACCGAATCAATAAACTGCAAATGGGTCTACAAAAACAAGTATAAAGTTGATGGCTCACTTGACAAGCACAAAGTCAGGTTTGTGGCAAAAGGTTTTGCACATAAGGAAGGGGTTGACTATGATGAGACTTTTGCCCCCACGAAAAAATGGGTTACCATCCAAACACTCTTTGCCTTGGCAGCTTAGAACGGTTGGAAATTCCATCAAATGGATGTAAAAATTGCTTTCTTGAATGGAGATATGAAAGAGAATATTTTTGTCCCAGCCAGAAGGAATTGTTGTGAAGGGTCAAGAACATAAAGTATGCAAGCTTGTAAAATTCTTGTATGGCCTCAAACAAGCACCACGAGCCTGGTACAAGAAGCTAACTGAGCATCTTCTAAATCTCAACTTCAAACATTATGATCTTGATGATGCAAATTTGTTTGTCAAGAAAGTTGGCAAAACAGTTGTATATCTTGTGGTTTATGTAGATGATCTTTTGATGACAGGGAACAATGAGAGCTATATTGCATCCATAAAGAAGGAATTGAGGAAAGGTTTTGAAATGACCGACTTGGGGTATGTTCACTACTATCTTGGTACTGAAGTAACTCAACATCCGAAGTTTATATTCCTCTCTTAGAAAAAGTGCATCGGAGATCTGTTGAACAAGTTTGGCATGGCTGAGTGCAATCCTTTGACCACTTCAATGGAACAGAACTTAAAGTTCACATCCATTGAAGGAAAAGAATTTGAGCATGCAACAAAGTATAGACAGCTTGTAGGAAGCCTCACTACCTGAGTACTACCAGACCAGACATTTCATTTGTTGTTGGAATCCTCTCTAGGTTTATGCAAAAGCCTTGTGAGGGACACTGGTCTGCTACGAAAAGAGTTCTAAAGTATTTGAAGGGAACTCAAGACTTTGGACTTAAGTATATACAAGTGGGTGACTTCAGCTTGATTGGATACTCTCATTCAAACTTCGATGGAGATAAAAAAAACTGGGTTATCTACTTCAGGTTATGTTATGAGTCTTGGATCAAGAGCTATCTCCTGGAGGCTATGCAAACAATCAGTTCCAGTAGATTCCACAACTGAGGCAGAATATGTGACAGCAGCGGAAGCAGCAAAAGAAATTGTGTGGCTCAGGAAAATTCTGGAAGATTTGCAGGAGAAACAAGTGCATTCAACTCCTCTCATGATTGACAATACTTCTGCAATAAAGTTGGCCAAGAACCCAAAGTTCCAAGATCGAACAAAGCACATCAATACAAAATATCATCTAATTCGACATCATATTGAGGCCAAGACAATCCATCTACGCCATTGTTCCACAAATGAGCAGATTGCAAACATCTTCACCAAAGCGCTTGGAAGAGAAAAGTTTGAAAGATTCAAAACGATGTTTGGAGTCACCAACATCACTTCAAATTAAGGGGGGAATGTTGACACCTAATCATTGGATTTAGGTGAATCCATGTAAAATAGTGTAAATAAAAAATAAAAAGAATTAGAATATGAAAAGACACTGGGAGATGAAGCCCAAGAGTCTCTCCCTCCATGTATATATCTATGATCAGCCTTAATGTAAAACCACAATTCATTTGAAGAATTACCTCCTAATCTGACATCCATAGATGTTACAATAACGCTTGGCAATTACAAAGGCAGTGAACTCAACTAGGGCATTGCACAATTGAACTACAACTAAATGTTCAAACCTTGTGAGAACCAATATTTCCAGTAAATAAAACTAATAATAACAGCAGCAACTACATCATATCAGGGCAACAATTTGCTAGAGTGGCTTGCTAAACTAGCATTGAATGGAATCCTAACCCATCTAGAAGAACTGGAAGAAGCCTTTGCAGTTTTGAACATCTTGAATACTCAGGGAAACAAGATTCTGTTAGGGAAGTTGAACTCCCTATAATAATAATAATCCTTCCCACCATTGATATCTTTATGTGATTGTCACTGACATATTAGGTTTCAGAAACACTGTCGTCCTATGGATGTCTTTGACACTAGTGGGATCCAAGGCAATTGTAGTTGATGAAAACCTACAACAAGATTTTGGCTTCATCAACAGGATCCCATGGCATCAACTACTCGCTCGTTGTGACCTGCATCAATAAAATATCATTGATAAACCCTTTGCTGGTCTCCTCCTCATTCGGGACTCCCTTATTAGCCTTCATCCATCTTCCTTATGACATTGGCCTTCCTATCCAGGTTTTCTTGATCCAATTAGGGCCAATCCTTCCACCTGGGGACTTGACCAATTTCCCAAGGATGGTTCAGCAGTGTTTAACACGTTTCTTACAAGTGAGTTGTTCCTCACAAACAATTTTATACTATAACAGGTGCATACCATAGTTACGGAACAAGCCATGATTTACTGATCACTATAAAGTCTCATTCAAGTTTCTGTTAACACCCAAAATCTCAAAGAATCAAAACAGTAGTAATTATCACCTGAAGATGGTTGTAACATATTCATGGTTCCGGGAATCTCCTCGGACCATCACAGAAAGACAGTAAACAACTGAAAGCCTCACATTTTCCTGTTATTCTCTTATTTCATACCTAACTGCAACAGCACATCTTATGACCTGAGAATCTCATTTGTATGAAGAACTTAAAAAGACTTGCTGGCAAATCTCAAATACCTTACAGATACTGTAGAAATGAATGGAAACATGAAAAACAGGCAGCAGATAGATAATGCGGCAGTCAAAGCTGTGTTGAAGTGGTTAGATATTGAGTAGTCATGTACTAATAAGAATCTGATAGGGATGCTTCCCTTTACAATCAACCTTACAGCTTGCTAATTTAGCTAAGCATGATGGCATCATATTTCTAAACTTAATTGACGGCTGTAAAGTAAGGTGATGATTGGAGACACACAAATTCGAGTCCGTTTCAAGACTTCATATCCAATAAATTTGAAAGAAAAATCACTTTCTTCCTGTCTCGAAATCTCTGCAGAAACTATTTGTTTGAAGTTATATGAGAAGAAGTATACTGCCCCACGAAAAACCATATCTATGGTAATTGGCACCCGATAGCTATTCACTCTACTTTGGGACAAACAAAATATCTGGTAAGGCAAGGGAGATCCCACCATCAACAGCCTAAGAAGTAAAGCACATTCTCCAGCCACAAAAGCATGTTCAGAACTTCAGAATGTCCATAACCTGTACTTAAAGGACAATATAGTTCCACTATGTTGGAAATTAACTAGAAAAGTAAAATCACCAGTTTTTAATAAAATTTGGATCAAACATTCCATGAGCATACAACAATTATTTACCCCGTTGTTTGTATGTGTGTATATTACATGGCAATTGATGCCTTTCATCAGATATACAAGTCACATGACAACAATACTCCCATGTTCGACATCCAGCTCCTCATTTTGGCGTTACCTGACAACAAACAGAATGTCTCTATTTGTCATGTCATGAAACAGTGTACTCGTACCATTCTATATAAATCATGTCGTTGCTCGAAATACAATACAATTCCACCATCTTATAAAGCAACTACAAAAGTTAAACCAAATCCCATAGCATTGTATCCACCTAGTTAATTTACAAAATTTAGATCAAACATTCCATGAGCATACAAGAAGTATTTACCCCGGTGTTTGTATGTGTGTATGTTTCATGGCAACTGCTGCGATAAACAAGTCAAATGACGATTGTACTCCCATGTTAGACATCCTGCTCCTCATCTTGGTGTTACCTGACATCAAACAAAAGGTCTCTATTGTGATGTCATGAAATTGTGTACT
Source organism: Pinus taeda (assembly GCA_000404065.3). Taxonomy (NCBI): domain Eukaryota; kingdom Viridiplantae; phylum Streptophyta; class Pinopsida; order Pinales; family Pinaceae; genus Pinus; species Pinus taeda. Next base: position 21,019 of record APFE030576020.1, on the reverse strand, counting down.
GAATACCATTCTTTATAAATCGTGCACCAAGCCTTGGCATGTATACACCAAGACTATTATACAACTATTTACTACTTTCATTACAGTTTTAGGAGTCCACCATTTATTTTTCTGTAGATAAAGACAATACCTAGTCCTGTCATTTTATGGAAGCCAAGACAAGGCAAATTTTATGGACAAGTACTGCCATGTCAGAAGAATTTTCTTTTAGCAGCACCCATAATCTCCAAAGAACCAACGTCCATTCATGAAAGTAACGGAAAAGGTTTATATCCTTTACAATCATTTCTTGCTAGAAAATCTTGGAAATCGATATGGTAGCATTGTGACAATCACCACCAACTCGAAATCTCTGATTAATACAGATAGGTGCGCTGGGCGAAGTAACTTATAACCCCAAAAGCTATTGGCAGTTTCTCACTGTGGCCATAAAGGATATGTACCCTCTCCTCCACATCTTGGAGCAAAAAGCTTGTGTCAGGCACGTACCATACCTCTTTCATATGTTGAGATGCTTCCTTTTCTGGCTGTGGGTGTACGCTGCTCCCTAGTATAAATCATGAACTTTGTTATCAACCTCAATCCAACTGCGTCCTGGTTTTTTTCTCAATCCCCTGTTTCTCAACATTGTTCTCACCTTTGCAACATCACTCCATCTACCAGAAACGGCGTATATATTTGACAGAAGTACATAAAATCCAGTATTCTCCGGCTCTAACTTGAAAAGATGTTCTGCCACCTCCTCTGCTAACTCTATGTTGCAGTGAATTTTGCAGGCACCAAGCAAAGCTCCCCAAATGGTCGAATCAGCTTCGAATGGCATGTCATTTATTAAGTCATGTGCTTCTTCCAGCTTCCCAGCACGACCAAGAAGGTCAACCATACATGCATAGTGCTCCATCCTCGGAACAATATCATATTCTCTACTTATAGAATCAAAGAAATGCCAACCCTCATCCACAAGGCCAGAATGGCTGCATGCAGACAGAACGTTGATGAATGTGACGTGATCTGGATTCAAGCCTGCCTGTTTCATCCGATAAAAGAGTGAGAGTGCCTCGCCAACGTGCCCATGCATTCCATACCCTGCAATCATTGCATTCCATGAAACAACTGTTCTTTGGAACATGTTCTCAAAAGCGTGGCCAGCAAGTTCTATGCTACCACATTTCGCATACATGTCTATGAGAGCATTGCCCACAACTACATGTGAGTCAAAACCCCTTCTTATTATGTAATTATGTATCTCCTTGCCCTGTTGGAGAGCTGCTAAGCGGGCACATGCAGGAAGCACACTAGCAATTGTTACTGGGCTAGGTTTTTCGCCAAGTTGATTCATCCGATAAAAGAGTTTTAATGCCTCTTCACATTGCCCATTTTGTACATAGCCCACAATCATTGCATTCCATGAGACCACATCTCTTTGCGACATTCTGTCAAATACTTGTTCCGCATCCTCTACACTCTCACACTTGGAATACATGTCGACAAGGCCACCCCCAACAAAGACATGTGACTCCAATCCAATTTTGATTACATAACCATGGATTTCCCTCCCCTGCCACAGAGCTGTTAAATGGCCAATTGCAGGCAGAATACTCGATAAAGTAAATGAGTTGGGCTGCACACCTGCGGATTGCAATTGCGAAAACAACTTCAAGGCATCAACACAATACCCATTCTGAACAAAGCCTGCAACCATAGCATTCCATGAAACCACATCTGTTCGAGACATCGCAACAAACACCCGGACAGCATCATCTATACTTCCACATTTTGCATATAAGTCTATAAGAGCATTCCCCACAAAACAATCTATATCAAATCCCCGCTTTTTAACAAAAGCATGGACTTCCTTGCCATTTCGGAAAGCTTCGCTGCGGGCACAGGCCGGCAGAAGATTGACCACAGTAACAGAGGTGGGATTCACGCCCATCAATTGCATTTTATAAAACAACTTAAAAGCCTCGTCACATTGCCCACTCTGCACATAGCCTGCAATCATAGCATTCCAGGTGACCACACTTCCTTGAGACATTTTGTCGAACACTTGGCGCGCGACATCTACTTCCCCACATTTGGCATACATATCTATGAGGGCATTTCCTATGAAAATATCTGATTCGATACCAAAACTTATAATGCAATCATGGATCTCCTTGCCTCGTTCCAGATCTGAAAGACCAGTGCATGCCTTGAGAACACACGGAAACGTGAAATTGTCAGGCTGCAGGCCTTCATTCTGCATTTGGTAATACAGTGCCAAAGCTTCATCATACATTTCATTCCTGGCATACCCACTAATCATAGCATTCCATAAAATAACATCCTTCTTTTCTATTCTATCGAAAACAAGGCGTGCATCAGAAGGACTCCCACAGGCTAAAAACATGCACACGAGCTTAGTAGCTGAAAACAGATCCTGGTCAGCTCCAGTGCTGAGCATTTGGGAATAGAGTAGCTTACCTTCTGGTAATGATTTCAAGCGGGTACAAGCCTGCAACAGTGAAGCGTAGGCAGATGTCGCTACTGGTATGTATTTGTTGTTCATTAACACCATAACAGCCAGCGCCTCCTTCAATCGACCTTCTCTACACAATCCGCTCAACTCTATATTCATGCTATTGAATGAGCTATTTGTGATTTCACAGATGGCGGGATTGAAACTCAATCTGGGAGATCCTAGATGAATGAGCTTAACTAACCAGCGCGTATTGCTGGTATGGCCTGGCAGGCCTGCTAATAATGTCGATGTCAATGTCATGTTTATGTTTTGGGTTTGGCATTAAGCAATATCATCCTATACACATGGAGGAAACTAGGGGAGCCTGGCAAGGACGCACTAGCAGGGTATTTTTCAAAAAACCGAGGATAAATCTGTTAAAAGATGTTGGGAAGAAACAGGAGGCCGCCATTGCAGAAGTTCTATTCATACTGAGAGCAGAGTGGGGTGCCATTATGTGAAACATTGTATTGTTCTTATGACGATCCACTGATTGTCTTTGTGCTCTGTTTATTTTGTTGGGTTTTACGAAAAAGTGTGGGGGATTATTATCACTTAGTTTATATTCTTCTTCTATAATACCAATAATGTTATATAAATATGTGTATTTTACTGTTTTGTTTTCTTATTTTATATATAAGATAATAAGATAAGATAATTTAATTATATTTATGTTTAATTAAGGATTATAAAGTAGGTCAAAGGGATTATTGAGTATAATGATGTCTATATAAAGCGAAAGAATCAAATGGCCTCTTAAAAAAGATACAATGCATGAAGTAATCAACATTTGGCCCTAACGGAGAAGATCCAAGAGCTAATAGGTCTGAGGATCAGACCCATCTCTCCTAACATCCAAGGTTGAATGAAGAACATTGAAGAAACTCAACAAAGTTTGTTGGCCTGATGAAGAGCCGATGGAAAGTGCGGACTGTCCACTAAATCGTTGCCTGGGGAGGTTCGCGTGCTACTGAGGTCTGGAGGACCTAGTTTGTCTCCCAGGAACGGATCTTAGACGAATCTACTACTGAGATCTCGTGTGGTGGGGTGAGGTCCCACAAATCCTCATTGATCTAGAGTCTAGATGAGCACTGGTATCAATCGGTCTCTTGGTGCCCCTGTTTGAAGGTAGTACCCTGAAAAATGTCGTGATCCTCTATGTGGGGTCTGGTCTTATGGGAGGCTGAAGAATATGCGCTCGAAAATTGAGAGCCTCCTACATATATAGGGCCAAAAAACTTTGATCGGGATATTTGAAAAAGTTGACGAGGGTCAAAAATTTTTTGAACAAGCAATGAAACCTTCCTTTGATCTCGTAGTAGACAGGGAATCCAAGAATGAAGTGCACCTTAGTCTCCACTCCTTGTAATTAACATACCTGCTAGATTCTATCTGGTCTATCCACCTAGTGGTCCATCTCTACCCGAAGTCTACCCACTTTGAACTGGGCTAGAGGAATGTGAAGAGCATGCATCCAATGGTGAAACGTATACTAGGGTCGAACAATAAGCTTGTCTCTCAACTCCAAGAAGTGCTTAGCGTAGAAGGTCATCTTTAGGCACAACCCTCTCAGAGGATTGGCCCAGGTGACCTAGACGAACTCCCTGTAGATGTCCTCCTTGATGATCTTGTTTAGCTCATGTCTAGTAGAGAAAAGGTGACCATGGGCATCTAAACAATATTAGGAAGGAGGGAGACAATATAACATATGGTAAGTTTTCATTGAGGGGAAAGGCTCTTTTTACGATTTAGTTTGAGGGTGTTATGTAATTACGTTCGTGCTCAATATGGAGTTGACATATACCCCTTTTAAAATAAAGATAAAATATTTCTTAAATTAAAAAATAATGTCAAATACGATTAAAAAAAATGTATATATTTGGTTAGTTTTTCTTAGAAGTATTATGAAACATAGTGCAAGTATAATTGTGCTTGCAATATTGTTTGTTGTAGTCCTAGTCTAGCTATGTTTGCTATATTGGTTGTTGATATTATAATCCAATGCAAAAGAGATATGGTAAAAATATTTCTCTCACTCTCAGTTATAAATCATATGTTTCCATATCCATATCAAATAAGTGTTGCGCAGTAGCATAGTCCCTGCCACAGAAAAATGTAAATTGATATATGAAGTGGAAAAATGGAACTATGCTTTCAAAAAAATTACAAATTAATATATAAAGCGGCAAAATAAATTACCAATATCAAAAATCAAATATAACCATCATTAAAATAATAATATATTATAATATTCCATTGCACAAATTTAATGGACAAAAATGGGATAACAACATAAAAGGTTTAATTGTTATCTATCTAACTTATCACAGAAGTGGCTCATAAAGAACACAAATTTGAAATCCTCAATTTGAATTTGACTATGATTATTGGTTGGGTCTCCACCTGAGTCCCCAATATTGACTATTAAATAATAGCACGAGTATTCACTCTACGAGCGATAAATAGTCATCACACAACGAGAATCACACTGGGTGACATTCTTGATGTTTTTGTGAGTGGCCATTTTATATACATATGCCTACTATTTTGGTAGTTTAGACTCTAACCATAAGAATATTAGGGCTTTGAAATAGAGAATGACTTTGATTGATCGTTATAAGCAGTATATATAGAGAAAAACCCTAACTTCCAAAACTTTATGATATACAAATAGTTCCTTAAGTATCTGCTCCTACATGATATGGAATAAGTATCGATTTGTATGTGAATTCTCTCTAAAACTTACATACATGCCATGGTTTCTTGCTAAAAATAGAGGTAGTGTAGAGAGAAAACTCAACATCTATAAACACATGAGAAGACTCAACATTTATAAACACATATTTTAGAACATTAAAACCTGAATTTTCTTAACATAACCAACAATCAACATGATAAGCATTTGGTAGTATATGTATACAATCTCCATCTTATACATTTGAAAATATGATATTATAACCTTTTTTTTTTATATTGTCTTCCATCAAGAAATTATAACCTTTTTAACCGCATGTGAATACATTTGAAAATATGATATTCCTACCATACATTGCTCCACAATCCACAGCGACAAGGGAGAACACTTCAGTTTTCCACTCAATTAAATCAAGAATTACCTGTCTTCCACTCAATTAAAGCATTGATTGCCTCAAATAGTCATATTAATAATCAATTTGAGCATAACACCTTCTATATCATTGGAGGTGATAATTCAGAACATCCACATTAAATGTTTGAATGTAACACACCAAGATTGCCATGTTCCACATTCCAAAGTGGTCGGCAGCATTTATAAAATTTTAAATTATTCAATGCTCAAATCAACATCAAAGGAATTACTTTTTGAGAGTTTGATGGACGGTTCAGTTCTTTATCCCTAGTTTGTTTAAATTTAAACAAAAACCTAATGAATACATTGTCCGCTCTATTGCAATCCAAAAATAAATGGCAATGTCGATAAATGTTTTGAAAGAAACAAAAGATTTGAATGAGTAGAACAACTATTTCAATGAAATATTTAGTGTTTTTGGTTCAGTTTAAGTTTAGTTTAGTCTAAATATAGTTAAATTATATATATATAAGTAAGTTTAGCAATAATAAGGCTACATAATTGTTATGTTTAAGAATAACACTCAAATAGAGTGGGGAATTGAACTAGTGACTTAACATGTAGGAATATTTTAACAAGGCACCTATTCCTCGTCTATCCAAAACCTTGTAGACAATTAAACTAGAATAATTAAAATATGAGATTGTTTTTGCATTTTATTTATTTTAATTGTGGATTGATTAATTTCACTTATATATTTATAAAATAAAAAATGGTCTATTATTTTACTTTAATTTAATATATTAATTGATTAAATGGTTTATTATTCGTTAATTGGTATTGTTATTTAATTATTTGTATTCATATGTACATTTAAAATGTAAAAGAACTAAACTTTTGATTATAGTAAAATAAATTATTTTAAATAGCATTATTTTTTATTTGAATGAGGAAGTATTTGGATAATATTGAGATATTTCAATTTCGAATTTTCTCTCAATTATAAGTTCTTCATAAATGTATAATAAAGTGTTGTCCAAAACAAAAACAAAATAATTGAAATAAGATACCATGTAATGCAATGTTGAGTTAGTGGGTTGTTTTGAGTGGGTTGCAAGCATTGAGTCATTTGACTTAGGGAAGAATAGATGCCACATTCTCCCTCTAACAACATGCTACTTATTGTATATGTGTTGAAGAATCATGGTAGATGATATTTGTTAGTAAGTCATGTTTTACTTCACTAGCTTTTGAACATGTCACAAGTGGAAAATGCATATATTTTTATCAATGAACAAAATTAAGAATAAGTGAGACCACATGGCCCCTTGTCACCCTTACTCTCCATGGTGTAATATATGCCAGTATTGACTATAAAAATTCCCCTTCATCACTTCTTTTCTAGGAGCAAAGGCAACAATCTCTCAAGTGTCATGTTAATGTTTATTTAAGTAGATGATGATAGCAAAGAAAGAGGTTACTCTAGAAAATTCAAGTCCTAGCTCATTAAAGGCAACTAAGAATGAGATCTTCAATGGTAGCTAGTCAATTGCTCCAATAACCACAAATGAGATATTTAGTCATTAATTTGCAATTCTATACAAGTGAAAATAACAAAAAAAAATTCTCAACTCAACTTAGATGTGCATCCTCAATTCATTTCAATCTTCCATTTACCTATTTCAAGATTATACTAATTATATGAGTATTGATGACGACAACCATTATGATTATTATTATTTACTGGTGTATAGACTTTAAGAAAAATCACAAAGAAATGAAGAGTTCGTTTTATAATTTTATTAATTCCCTTTTCATAATATTTTTGAAAATAGGGGTTTCCAAAAAGCAAGGAAAATTGTGATCATAATATTTTTGAAAAGATGGGTTTCCAAAAAGCAAGGAAAATAGTTTAGGCTCACACCAATCTTATGATAAGAGAGCAAGAGCTAGCAATCCAATAGTGTTGTTCACATTCACAACCATTTTTTCCTTTCACCAGATATGCCATTAACATGTCCCTGGCCAGCTTTGAATGCACTTTTCTAGTTTACTTGCTTTATAGAATGTAAAATTTTGTTTGAAAAATACGAGAACAATATATATGCAATTTTTGGGTCCTTCTGAAATATAACCCCTTTCCAGTTACGATTTCCATTTAATGAATGGCAAAGAAATGCACCAAAATTTTTGCGTCCTTTTATTTTATTATTGGCTTAAACTATGGGAACAAAATATCCTCCCTTGCCCATACTCTACAACTGAATCAATGGTAATTAAGTGCAATATCTCAAATATCTTATTTTTGGACAATGTGTCAACTATCTAATTTTTTTTAATCTTGTGACCATCTAAATATATGGAAACAAAATATCATCTCTTGTCCATACTCTACCTCATAATCAATGCTAATTAAATGTAATAGGTCAAATATCTTATGTAAACAAAAATATATATCTGGTTCATTCGTTGCAATGTAATCAAGGTTAATTGAATGCAATATGTCAAATATCTAATATTAATACAATGAATAAAATATATCTCTTTTCCATATTATGTCATGGAATCAATGCTAATTAAGGGCAATGTGTCAAATATAGAATTTACTCTAGTATTTACTTTACCATCTAATCAATGCTAATTAAGTGCAGGATCTGAAATATCTAATTTAAATATATCTTTGGTCCATATTCTATCATGTAGTCAATCCTAATTAAGTGCAATATGGAAACGTAGGTGCTAACTGACTTACATGGTGGATAGCGTATGGTACAGTAGTAAATGTAGGTTATGTAAATTTATACAAAATGTAATGATAGCAAAATAAGACTCTAACCAATCAAAATACATATAAATTAATTAAAGTAATAATAAACAAAAATTAAATTAAATTTCTAATGTCAAACTTTGTGCAAAACCGTTTATTTTTTAGTCATAATACAATGTCAATGCAAATCGATTACGTTATTACCTGCCGACATCATGAATAATAAGATGAAATTATTTGAAATAAAATGGAATCCAAATGCTAAGGAATGGAATCCCTGCAGAAATTGCATATAGTTGATGACTACTTCTATCATGTAATACTAAGTAACCACTTAGTTTATATATTTCCTCTTGTTCTATGGTGTTGACATTGTTGGACCCGCCAACATGTCAAGGGATCTCCTCGGTAAGAAGTCCCAATTAGACCTCAGACCGTTTGGTGTAGAATTCCCAATAGTGAGTCATACAGTAATGCCTTGACCGCGATTTTGCATAAAGGCAAGTAAGATGTCTTTGTTGGTAGCAAGAGTGTGACAGCTACAGTAAGTCAAGGAAGGTGCATGAGAGGTTCTAACACACTGAGGGTGACGTGAGTGCACCCCTTGGAAACCTATAATAGCTCACGGCTTAGAAGGGAACACACGAGTGAAGATGCATCACAAGCTGGAAAGCAAATTAGCGAGCAATCCAAAGTGATGGTTAAACCAACAACACATTTCAGAAATATTCATACATACTTATATAGAATAGTCCATACATGCATGCGTAAACAAACAAATACATATATCATTTAGAGTAACCAGATAACATAGAATACAATACAACATATGCATGAAACATGTTGGCTCACTTATATTAATAAGTGTAAGTTCCAGTCATACAATACATCCATGTCCAACCACTAGTTCCAATAGTGGAACGCTACAGCCACAACCGCCTACTCCTCCAAAGAGATATACTAGCTCTGCGTAGTGGAGAAGCCAAGGTGTGTTACAATATTGTCCAAGCTTTCTCTAAGATACTCCTATCGAAGCTTCGCTGACCAAAAGCCTATACAATGAAACATGAGGGACAATTTATAGTAAAGGGTGGGGTGACCCTTGACACTCCCCTTTTTGACAGTTCATCTACCCTCATGACTCTTCATCTACTCTATGATTGTTACATCCAATTATAGACACTTGACTTACACTTGACAAGATGTTACATTACAATGCACATGTACCCTTGTGAGACAAAATGGCTTGAGCAAGCCATGCAAGACATCACTAACACTTGGTCTATTGTGGTGAGACCAACTCTTTGACATGCTTGTGATGGTGAATGATCAGATAATGATCCAGGACCTTAGTGACCAATCAGGTGCCAACATGTGGCAAGCTCGGAGGCCGCCACATGACCCTAGAATGGTTATGTAAAATTTGTTGGGTTTTGACAGAATCGAACCCGTGACCTTCGGCAAGATAGGACAACACTTTACCAACTCCACTCGATGGTGTTTCTTAATAGCTTAAGGTTACATTGCATATTTATGTTGTAACAGTTTGAGGTTTGTTTTATAAAGCGCTTCAATCCACGCCATTGACATGACCTCTCTAGATCTAACGGATATCGCGTCATCCGCTCCAAACTAACCGAACGATCTCAACTGTTGATGTATTCCGCTCAATCTAATGGTTGTCGCGCAATATCGCACAGATTCATGGATGATGATTAATACTTCAAGAGCACGCTAAAAAAGTTGTTTTGGCGTGCTACATGTCAACGGTTAAGACTAATCATGTGCTTTTGGTAAAATACAGCTTACAACCTTTCATCCACACAAAAAACCACTCTTTGCTTATCAATACTGCGGTTGAAGGATTAACCACAACCGCTAGATATACGCGCGATAAGGTCTTATCCCTCATGTACGCGCCCAACAGTTACGATAATAGCTACCTCTAATGATTAGCCTAGAAAAGTGGATAAATTTAAGTGAATATGCTAAGTTTAGTTGAAGATAAGTGCAGTTCGCAAATTTGGTGGAGTATCCTTAGAGGATACTGCATAAAAGCACTCCAAGGGAAGTTTTCGACATAAAGCATAGGAGAGATAGAGAAGCTCAGAGAAGCAGAGAGAGTGAAACAAGAGGCTCGCTAGGCTAATTAGAGCCTTCTGAAGCCGATGGAATAGTCCAGAGAAGCTAAGGAATTCATCTTCATGATGAATCTCATCCAGGAAGATTGATTTTGGAGCTCAAAGCCACCAGAGGTTGGAGGTAGTTGTAGGAGCTACCAGTACTCGTTCTCAATGAACCAATAGTCATTCCTAACTGTAATGAACCTTCTGAATCCATTGCAGGGATTTGTAGAAGCATTTAGAGACTTCTAAAGGCCAAGATGCTACATAGAAGTTTCAGGCAGTAAATGATCAAATGATCAGTCTGTTGTTGGTATCTGATATGTGAAGGAAATAGTAGAAGAATTTTTAGAGACAGTTGAAGAATTTTGAAGGTGTTAGTGCCATCAAGAAGCTCAGGGTAGCTTAGAGCACTGCTTGAAGGAATCAAGTATAAGGAAGCTTATATCTGTTTGAATAGTGAGGACAACCATGATAGGGATATAGATGGTATTCTAAGCCCACTAGTTCAATTTAGTAACCTTTAGAGTTAAGTGTGAAACTTGTAAAAGAAGCTTTGCCATAATCCCAAAGCGCTAACTCAAGTTGACAAAAGCTGAAAGAGACGTAGCCCACAATATTTGGGTGAACTCCTAGATTAAATTTTCTGTTATGTGTGGTTGTTTATTTGCTGCATTATATGGCTGTTAGATGTGTTTAATATCAGCAAAAACAAATAAGCACTTAAGTAGACAAAAACAAACAACATACACCTGTTTCAGGTAATAATTCCACAAATGTCATACATAAGATAGATCATTTATTTGTTAAGCTTTGGAGTGGGAGGTTCTTGTAAGCATAACAAGTTGTTAAGCCCCCATTTCATATCGGGTGGTATTAGAGCTAGCTGCTTGATTGATAGAGCAACCGATTGCTTGTGTAACTTGAAAGGTGTTTAAACAGTACAAAGAATTTGACTGTTTGATTGTTTGTAAACTGACTATTGTCTGAGTTTGCAAAGGTGAAGGGAAGGCTACTTATAGCTAAGTCCAGGAAGGACAAGAAGGAAGAAGGGATGAAGGGATTATCCTTACCCAAAGGACCTCAAGGCAACCCTTGAAGTACAAGAGGTTTGTTTGCAAAAGGATGCTTGAATAAGCTCTTTGTGAATTTTGTTGAAGTTCTTTTTGTTCATTTTTATAATGACAACTTCTACAAGTGAGTTCTCAAAATCCTCCTCCTTCACAAGATTCTTTGATGAAGACATGAAGCGAGACTTGTTCATCAAGTTGGATATGGTGAAACAAATGTATGAGGATGAAAGGAAGAGCACTAAACTTGGAGAGCAGTTGAATTCCATGAAGGAAGAGAAGCAATTGCTTTCTAACTAATTGCAGGAAATGGAGAGCCAAATTCATATTAAAAATATGAACCTAGAAAGGATGCATAAGTTGGAGACACAGCTCCTTGTTGCCAAAGAAGCCTTAGTCAAGTATCAGCTTGAAGAAGAGGTAAACAATTCTAGTTTATCTTCAATTTTCTCTAAGAATGTTTATATTGGTTCTTTTGAAAAACATACAAGAGGTATAGGGTCCAAGTTGATGTCAAAAATGGGCTATGAAGGAAAAGGATTGGGAAAACATGCACAAGGCATTGTTGAGCCAATAATGGTTGAGGAAAGGCCTAAGAATTTGGGTCTTGGCTATGGACAATCTTATGGAGAAAGTTCCAAAGCAGCCATGAAGGCAATTGAAACAATTCCTAGAAAGAGTTTCATTTCAGGTTCTCTACCTCAAGTTTGTAACGATTGTATTCATGGGGAATGCAATAGTTTGAAACATACTTTGCAAGAAGAAATTGTTCATAAGCATGCACTCGAACAAGAGAGTTGTGAAAGCTCTAAAATCGTTGAAGAGATTGATGGTGTTCTAAAGGGAGCCACTTCTTCATTCGATTCACCTCCTCATGAAGGCAACAAAGGTGAAAGAGAAAGGTATAAATCTGATTTCAATCACATTTATTTTGATTATGTAAAGCATGGTAAATTTCTACATAAGAAATGGAAAAAAATTGCATGTTCCTTTTGTGGTTTGGATAACCATAGTGTTTTTAGATGTTGGAAGAAAATGGCCACATACAAGAAACTTTTGAAGAAAAGGAGAGAAGAAGCCAAAGGTCCACTGGACAAGGCAAATCATGTTGTAAAAAGGATGTACATGTGTTGCACTTATTTCCATAAGCAAGGACATATTTCTTAAAAGTGTTGGACTTTGAATCCAACAATGCTTCCAAGAAATTTGAAGAAGGTGGAAAGAGAGGATGGCAAGAATGGAAAGGAAGATTCCATAATTGATGTGCTTCAGGATGGTTCACATGTTGATGTTGATGTGCAGTTAAAGGAAGTGCCTTTGATATGGATTGGTAAGAAATAGTTAGAATTCTTATCTAATTAAGGTTGCATGTCTTTTGATTTGATGCATTTCTTTGCTAATGGAATGCAAGTTGCAGGGTTTTACCAAAAAGGTGAATGGAAAAGTTGAGTATGAGACTTGCTTTATTACAACAAAATTATATTCATTTCAGCTTTGTAAGTACATGTACATATGATTGAGGATCTTGTACTATTGATTGTGCTTGAGCGAAAGTTGAATAATGGAATACATACATGAGAATGGTATGTATGAACACATGGATGTTGATGATTTCCTTGTATTTGAACATGTATGTGTAATTGACTTGATGGTTGATTGCTTTGTTTAAACATGCATGCAATGTCATGTCAACTTTGAAAAGCTGATTTTGTCTCCGAGATTGACAAAGGGAGATAATGATGAAGTTTTTCACAAGAGGTGGAATTCTTTCTACTTTGAAAAAGAATCGTTAAGTTCTTTTTGTACATGCTTGACTTGGAAAGTCAATTGTTTGAAAAAGGCATGTTTTTGTTGGCTTGTTATTTAGTCGATCATTTGTAAATGAAAGTACTGAAATGACACATGATGGTGATTCACATGATGTGAAATTTGTTTCTTTTGATGGAGCAAGAGTTTATGTGTTTTTGACAAAATGTCAGTCAAACATACTTTCGTTGGTACATATGAAAATTTCAGTTGAGTTGCATTTGTTTATGATGTAATCTCACGTTTGTTTGAGCCACCTTGGATTGATGATCAAAGAAGCAATGTTCAGCTACCTTCTGTAAACATCTCAACAGAAATTCTGAATGAGTTCAAGGAAGACATTTCTTAACAAGAGGACAAGCGCATCTAGGAAGGAAAGTGTTGACTACCTTCGAGTTTTGGTTCAAAGGCACTAGCCATCCAGGCAAGTGTAATGAGGCTGAAAGAAGAGGGTCTTGTTACTCTCATCTACTATACAGATAATTAAATCAATCTTTTGGGGTCCAAAAGATTCCCAATGGGGAGGAGTGATTAGATATTGATCCAGGACCTTAGTGACCAATCAGGTGCCAACACATGGCAAGCTCGGAGGTTGCCACGTGGCCCTAGAATGGTTATGTAAAAAATTTTGGGGTCCAACAGAATCGAACCCATGACCTTCAACAAGACAGGACAGCGCTTTACCAACTCCGCTTGACAGTGTTTCTTAACAGCTTAAGGTTACATTGCATATTTATGTTGTAATAGTTTGAGGTTTGTTTTGTAAAGCACTTCAATCCGCGCCGTTGATTTAACCTCTCCAGATCCAATGAATATTGCGTCGTCTACTCCAAACTAACCGGATGATCTCAACCGTTGATGTATTCTGCTCAATCTAAAGGTTGTCGCGTAATATCGCGCAAATTCATGCATGATGGTTAATACTCTGAGAGCACGCGAAAAAAGTTGTTTTGGCATGCTACGTGTTGACTATTAAGACTAATCGCATGCTTTTGGTAAAATATAGCTTACAACCTTTTACCCGTGTAAAAAACGCTCTTCTCTTATCAATACCACATTGAAGGATTAACCACGATCACTAGATATACGCACGATAAGGTCTTATCCCTCATGTACGCACCCAACGGTTATGGTAACAGTTACCTCTGACGGTCAGCATGGCAGAGTAGATAAACTTAAGATGATATGCTAAGTTTAGCTGAAGATAAGTGCAGTTCGCTAATTTGGTGGAGTATCCTTAGAGGATACTGCATAAAAGCACTCCAAGAGCAGTTTTCAACAGAAAGTAGAGGAGAGACAGAGAAGCTCAGAGAAGCAGAGAGAGTGAAACAAGAGGCTCGCTAGGTTATTTAGAGCCTTCTAAAGCCGATGCAATAGTCCAGATAAGCTGTGGAAGTCATCTTCATGGAGAATCTCATCCAGGAAGATTGATTTTGGAGCTTAGAGCCACCAGAGGTTGGAGGCAGTTGTAGGAACTACCAATACTTGTTCTCAATGAACCAATAGTCATTCCTAACTGTAATGAACCTTCTCAATCCATTGTAGGGATTTGCAGAAGCATCTGGAGACTTCTAAAGGCCGAGATTCTATAGAGAAGTTTCAAGTAGCAAATGATCAGTTTGTTGTTGATGTCTGATATGTGCTAGAAACAGTAGAAGAAGTTTTAGAGACAGTTGAAGAATTTTGAAGGAGTTAGAGCCATCAAGAAGCTCAGGCTAGCTCAGAGTACTGATTGAAGTAATCAAGTCTAAGGAAGCTTAGATCTATTTACAGAGTGAGGACAACCATGACAGGTATATAAATGGTATTCTAAGCCCACTGGTTCAGTTCAGTAACATTTGGAGTTAAGTGTAGAACTTGTAAAAGAAGCTTTGCCATAATCCCAAAGATCTAAGTCAAGTTGACAAAATCTCAAGGAGATGTAGCTTACAATATTTGGGTGAACTCCTAGATTAAATTTGTTGTTATGTGTGGTTGTTTATTTGCTGCATTATATCACTGTTATATGTGTTTAATATCAGCAAAAACAAATAAGCATGTAAGCAGTGAAAAACAAACAACATACACCTGTTTCAAGTAATTTATTCCGAAAATGTCATACATAAGCTAGATCATTTATTTGTTAAGATTTGGAGTGGGAGGTTCTTTTAAGCATAACAAGTTGTTAAGCCCCCATTTCAGATGAGTGAAGGTGGTGATCTGATGCCAAGCTTGGTCGTTCATGATGGTGTGCATGCACTCCATGGTGACATCTTGTTGAAGCGAACTCTTGCCTCCATTGCATTTGGGTGCATTGGTATGGCTCCTCCATCCAACTCGTCTACTAATATGCACATGGTCTTCTTGGGTGCGGCCGAACCAATAACACACTGATGCATAGTGTTTGTGTTGATCTTCCAGTGTGTACTGGTGGTCATGCGCATCAACTGTCAACTACATTCTCAGCTCATGTTGGACTTGCTTCTTGTCTTTGCCTCGGTGAGTGTTTTGAACGGGTGGGATCTCATGTGGCGCACAATGACATGTATGTTGTTGAGTTCCCTTGCATGAGATCAACAACACTACTCACCATGTCTGCTCCTTGCCAGATGTTGGGATGGATATTTAACTAGTACGGGCACAGTTTCATCTGTGAGTGTATGTTGTGCCTGTTGTTGTACCTGTTCCCGCTGCAACTCATTCTCTCTCTATTCTGTTCTTTGTCTTTGTGTGATCTTCATGTTGCGCTGTCACCTCATAGCCTGAGTCTCCAAAGTTGCTTTCATCATCAGCGGATCTACTTGAGATTGCAACTTTTTTCTGCCTCTATGTTGTCAACAACCTTAATCTTGAATTTGTTGCATATGGTATGATGCCTTCAGCTGATGTTCATGATGTTGCTTGTTGTGATGTTGCTGTCGTCATATCTTGATGTCCTTGTCTACGAACAACTTGATGTCTTCGTGAGTAGGCAAGCTCATAGACACTTGATTGATTACATCCCCAAGTGTGCTCTGAAGAGCGTCTTCGACTCTGCTCTCCTGGAAACCATTGTACCTGGGCTGCTGAGAGGTAGATGAACACCTGTGATACCTGGAGACATGGAAACACTCATGGCAAGCAATATATCAATCGAAAACCAAAATGAACTTGAGAATTGACTTGCAAAATACTTGTGTGACTGATCATGAAGGTTGATTTCTGTCAGGAGGTCGGGAGACTGATTGCAAAGACTGTGGAAGGCACAATCTGGACTACTAGGAGGCTGATTGACTACTGGAACTGGGCAATGCACAATCCAGTCTGGCTACTGACTGTTGAAGTTGCGTAATGCACAATCTTAGCTGGCAATGATTGTAGGCTCAGTGACTGCATTGCGCAATTTTCTGGGCCAATAGTCATTGTTCCTCAAAATTGTGCAATGCAAGATTGGAGGATAGTCATTGGGTAGAAATGCACATTTCCTAAGAGTAAGATATAGCCTTCCCTCTCAGGATTACACAATGTTGTCTTGGTGACATAGAGTCTGGGCCAAGGTTGCCTAGACTCGCTGACGGCAACTGAAAGCAAATGTGAATGTGAATGCATGGTGATACTGAGTGTAAGCATAAGTGAATGATCATGCATGCAAATATTGAATGACAAATTCAAAAAATGAAACAACATGCATGTGGGTGAGGCGAGTCGTCAAATCAGCAACTATTCATGAAAAACAGTTTCATGCATGCAACAACAGTGAGATGTTAACGAAAATTGGAACGATGCTAGTACAAGATAGTATGTATCAAAACAGCAACAAGCACTCACTGAAATCAAGCAGACAACATTCGTATGAAGCGAAACACAAAAAGCGCCAGAAATGAAACACAAGACATGGAAGGCGGGCTTACCCCAACAACTAAGTTGAATGTGCCGATAGCTCCTAGATGCGATGTGGGATGTCAAAGCTGCAAGTTTGATGTGAGGAATGAGCTTTGCAGCGTCTGGTTGATGAGTTTTGGTTAAATCGAGGTTGTGACGTGCATGCCACAAATCTAGGGAAAGCAAAACTTGGTGGGAGGTTTCTAAAATGATCCTTGCATGTAACCTCCAACTGCCAAAAATAGATCCCTGAAACAAGGGATGCCTTTCCATGCTTCCTTGAGAGAAGTAGTCCATACATGCAAGTTTGTTTTGATTGGTCCCAGAGGGAACCAGTCAACTCAGCTACACATGAAAGAGGCTGCTCAACTGTTGGGAGAAAATGCACATTTCTAGCTGGGAGCTGGGCTAGCTGCTTAGAATATTTGTGAAATTTCTGGGAAGAGTAATTGATTGTTGCCCAGATTTGTGCAAATTATGGGCTAAGTAGCCCAACTGGGAAGGATTGTGCAATTTTCTAGGTGAAGCTTACTAAATAGAATTGCACAATTCTGGGGCCTAGCAGGATTCCAGTCAGGATTATGAAATTTCTGGAGGGAAGGCTGGTTGCCCTCCATATTTGCACAAATTCTTGAAGGAGCTACTCAGCCTGTTACTGGACCAAGTCTGGATGAATAGCTTGTGAGGGGAATGCATCAAGCTTTGATCGACAAGCTGTCTTTCTGCAAGAAAATCACTGGAGCGTGTGTACTTGATGAAGCAAGACATGTTGCTGTGAAGGTTGGTAGGGAGGCTCCAAAATGAAGCTAAGGAAAAATTTTGGAGGGTGGTTGTAGCCACTAAAAAACTTAGCGAAACACCGGTAGAACTCCAGCTATCTGAATGGACCTTGTTTGTGAAAAGCAAGTCTAACAACTCCAAAAGTATTGTTTAGTTCTTAGCTTGTCTTTGTTTCACACTAGCTTCATTGTAAGATGTAGCATCTTCCAAGCTCTTGGTCGATTAACACACATTCCAAGCCAATTCAACACAGTTGTTTCGATTGGGGTTGAGGGGTATATTTATGTACAAGCATTATAGTCATTAGAGTCTTAGTTTCATCTCTAGTGTTGCTCCGCTGCCAGCTGGCCTGGACAATACCCCAACGGAGTCACATAGGAACACAAGCATGGTTCCATTGCCAGCGAGCTTGGTCAGTAGCCCGGCGGAGTTACTTGGATCACCTCTCTGCACAGGAAGCCTTTCTCTTCTTTCTCCTTATTCATTTTTCATTTTTCAAACTTTTTTCAACTTTTTCATTTTTTTTTTAATTTTTGTAATTGTGCATAACACTTATTCATTTCAGAGGCAGAAGAGGGATCCTGACTTATTGAGAGTAGAAAAGGTTTTTTCAACAAAAAAGTAGTTTATTATACATCTGACGTGCCTATTAAGGTTTTCCCCCTCACCTTACTCTACTTGACTAAGCTGACAAGGGTTAACCAAAAAACAACTGACTAGAATAGGTGATACTAGTTAGCGCGCAAGCGTTGTGTTTTTACCAAGGTTCACTTTGAATAGTACGTATTTTCCTTCGACATATCATGGAATGAAAGTAACAAGTTCTACATACAGAGGCATGATGATAGATAACCAAGTAGTAATAGTTGTACAGGCCCTCTTATACTTTACCCAACTTTTTTCAAGAGTCATACATGGCTTCATGCGAAACTAACCTACGAACAAAAGAAACAAACTAATAAACAACAAAGCAAAGCAAAAGCAGAAGCAAACGTGAAAGCAAAGTGAGTAAGAAAACAAGCAAGCAAACAAACAAATAAACAAAGCAAGTAAGCAAACAAGCAAACTGAATGAAAGAAAACACTACTCCTACTCCTAGACTAATGGTGCACGAGCTTTATTATGTGAAGTGATATTTCCAATGCAGCCACCAGTGTAGGTTTTAACCCTGTAAAGAAATTACCTGCATACGAATTCTAAATCACAGAAAAATAAAAAATGCGAGAGCATAACACATAAAACACATATACATAGAGATTTTCCCCTGGATCCCAAAACCGAGACTACCAGCTTGATTTTTCATTATTTTCCTTTCAATGTTACAATACATATTTATACATGCCGGAGCATCCAATAACATGGACTGAAAACCATCACGTCCAAAACCATGGACCAAAAACCATAGGTAGGTTCGCCCAACCTAATATAGGGTCCAAAAAAAAAAAAATTCATGGGGTGCTGCCCCGGACCCCATAGAGGGGGGCTACCCACCCCCCTCAAACCCCCCAGACAAGGGGGGCTGCCGCCCCCCCTGTGACCCCCCCGCTGCGCAATTGGCGCAACAAAGGGGGGGGAGCCCCCCCTCTAACCCCCCGGTTCACTACGTAGGTTAGTTGTGGAAAGAATATAACACAACCCAACAATCTCCCACTTGTTTTTTTCTTTCCACAGGGGGCTAGAGGAGAGCTTAGTCATTTTTCCAGCCCTGAAACGCCCATTGTTTCTCTACACCAAGAGAACTTCTCAGAGCTCACAGATTTTGTCAATGCATTTGCAGTATTCTTCAAAGTGTTCGCCTTTACCAGCAACACCTTTTTTTCTTCTATCATATCCCTCACAAAGTGATATTGAACATCAATGTGCTTTGTCTTTGAATGATAAGCAGGGTTCTTTGCCAAGAAAATTGCACTTTGGCTGTCACAGTCTATCCTTATAGCTCCCTGTACTAACCCCATACTTGAACACAATCTCTGCAACCAAACTGCTTCCTTGCTTGCATGAGTGGTTACCATGTATTCTGCCTCTGTAGTTGATAGTGCCACTACAGATTGTTTCTTATTCATCCAACTGACTGCACCTCCAAATAGGTTAAACACATACCCACTTGTAGATCTTCTTTCATCTAGATCTCCAGCCCAGTCTGCATCAACAAAGCCACGAATATCCAACACTCTGTCCGATCCTGGTCTTCCTTGGTAGCACAAACCATAATCACTAGTGCCATGCAAATACCTGAAAACCCACTTCATTGTTGTCCAGTGCTCTTTCTCTGGTTTTGACATAAACCTGCTCAATACTCCCACTGCATGTGCAATGTCTGGTCTAGTAAAGACCATTGCATACATCAAGCTACCGACTGCACTTGCATATGGAACACGGGACATGTCCCTTTCCTCTTCTTGTGTCTTGGGACACTGTTCAGCAGATAACCTCACACCTACAGGAATAGGAACCTTCACCAGTTTACTATCCTGCATATTAAACCTCTGCAGTATTGTCTCGACATACTTCCTCTGGTTTAACCAAAGCTTCCTCTTTGCCCGATCTCTTTAATTTCCATGCCCAAAATATAGTTTTGCAGCACCGAGATCTTTCATGTCGAATTTGGAGGACAATTGGGTCTTCAAATCCTGGATAATTTTCTTTGTCATTTCCAACCAACAACATATCATCCACATACAAGACCAGATAAATAACACGGTCACCAATTAATTTAAAATACACACAGCGATCTGCTTTGCTTCTGGTGAAGCCAAGTCCCCGTATAAATGTATCAAATTTCTGATACCACATCCTTGGTGACTGTTTTAACCCATACAGAGACTTCTTTAACTTGCATACCAGTTCTTTCTTACCGTTCACCGCAAAGCCTTCAGGTTGCTTCATGTAGATTTCCTCTTCCAAATCCCCGTGAAGAAATGTTGTCTTCACATCCATCTGTTCTACCTCAAAATCAAAAGCAGCAGCAACAGATAAAAGTAATCTAATAGAAGTTTACCTTGGCAATAGGAGAAAAAATATCACCAAAATCAATTCCTGGCACCTGGGAATAACCTTTTGCTACCAACCGAGCTTTGTATT
>APFE030576019.1:14404-28109 GCA_000404065.3 Pinus taeda | reverse complement strand
ATCATCTAAATATACTAATAATATTTTCCAATACCTACCATATTAATACATTTTATTCTCTATTAATAATGTTTATTCTATTTAATGATGGATAAAAAGAATCGATGCATGTTTGGCATTGAAGTCCATGAGATTGGAAGAATTGCTGAAGATGAGGCAGTGGGCCAAGTTTAATAAACTCGCTGGTTGCTCTAATCTGGACTCGGTTCGTTCTTCTGATTTGGGTGCACGGAGTCGGATCTCTGTTAATCAGATCTCCTCCCTGAGATCTTGGGTTCTGGGCAGCTCGTTTGTAGGCTGTCCTAATCCGCCCACCTCAGGATCCGATCGATTGAAGGGCAATTCTGATGTGGACAGTGTCTTGACGAGTCTTCGTGCTGGTCCTATCGCTCTCGCCTCATTTAGTGATGGATGTCGGCCTCCGCAAAGGGGTGATGATTATGGACTGAACGGTGCAGGTTCTATCGCGGTTGGACAGTCTCGAGGGTTTACTGTGGGTCAGTTCAAGCCTTCCCGAATTCTAACCGTGGCAGATCAGAAGGACCCGGCCAGTACAGTTGAAATTTCGGATGGGTTGTCTGCGGATTCGGTACAGCAATTTCCGAATTCTCGGGCCAGCGTTTCCACGGTTGGTATTTCATCTGGTAGGAAATGTCAGATTGGTGGTGATTCGTTTCAGTTTCACGCAGGTCCAGACAGTTCGACCCACGCAGGTTCAGAGTTAGGCGTTTGCTTTAAGCCAGAAGCGGGTTCTATTCGGTTGGCGGATTCCCAGGAGCAGTTGCCCATTGTGAGCGCCGCGGTAAGTGACGATGTTGGTAAGTTAATGGATAATGCGGGTCGTTGTAGTTCGATTAGTTCTGGTGTCCTTAGCGTAAATGGTTGTAATTCTGTTCGGTATGGTGTCTTTAGCGTAAATGGTGAGGGCCACTATAATAAAGTGGAAAGTAGTGTTAATAATATGAGTTTGAATTTCCTTATTAACGATAACAAGCATAAAAAGAGTTATAATATTAACGATAAGGGCCATGGTATGATGGATGATGGTCTTAAAAATAAAAAGAGTTATAATATTAACGATAAGGGCCATGGTATTATGGATGATGGTCTTGGTTTTAACATGAATGGTGGGGACAATAACATTTTCATAGATAGTGGTATGAATAATATTAACAAGAATTATCTTATTAAATATTCTGAGGGTAAAAATAAAGAGGGTTATAATAGTATCGGTAAAATTAAGGGTAAGGGTATTATTGGTGAGAGTTTTATTAATAATATTAATGAAGATTGCTTAAAGATAGATTATGATAAAGGTAATAAAATTGATTATGGTTTGGTTACTAATAATAATGGTTGTAAATTTAACAAATTTAAGAATTGTATAGGCGGTCATAATAATGAAATTGAATATGGCAATAGTAGCCATATTGGTAGTATTGGGATCAGAGGCAGTGCTGAGAGTGCTTCGAGACAGGGCAACAAGGTATTAAATCTGTCTAGTTTCTCCTTTCCGCCTGCGGTCTTTAGTCTGTTAGGTAAGGGCCTTAACTTTGCCTTAGCACCCAGGAAAATCCCGGTTGATGACATCATTTGTGATGTAGAATTTGGCATTAAGAACCTTCCGGATAAGATTAAAGACACTATTAGGCAAGATTGTGCCATGGCCCTAAGGAGAGCTAAGCCTCCCCGGAGCAATATCAGCAAGACTGAGTTTGAGGCTTTGAAGGCCTTGAACAAGAATCAGGATATAGTGGTCTTGAAAGCTGATAAGGGTGGGGCTGCCGTCATTATGGATAGGAGTGATTACAGGAATAAGATGCTTGATCATCTCTGCAATAGTGGAAGTTACAAGAAGCTTGCGAAGAATCCCCTTAAGAAGGTATCCAGAGCAGTCGCTCTTGCAATAAAATCTTGCAATTCCACTATTCCTTTATCCCAGAAGCTGATTGAGGGAAACCCCATTGCTCCTAGGATTTATGGCCTTCCAAAGATCCATAAAGATGGGGTCCCCCTGAGGCCCATTGTCAACACCATAGGTGGTCCGACTTACCTCCTAGCCAAGTTCCTTGCCGCTAAATTGAGGCCCTTGGTTGGTCATACTGAGTCCTTCGTCAAAGACTCGGCTTCCTTTATTGATGATCTTAAAAGGGTTAAGCTGGAGCCCGAGGACATTCTGGTAAGTTTCGACGTGGTCTCTCTTTACACCTGTATTCCTATCGATGAGGCCATGAAGGTGATTTATAAGCTCACAGACCAGGATACAGTGAAATTGGTTGAGCTTTGCCTTACCTCCACCTTTTTCAGCTTCGAAGGATAATTCTATGAGCAGACCTGTGGGGTTGCCATGGGCTCCCCCTTGTCCCCGGTAGTCGCCAATCTCTTTATGGAGGATTTTGAGTTTAAGGCTTTGGCCTCTTCTCGTCTCCTTCCAAAGCTTTGGAAAAGATTCGTAGATGACACTGGTGTTGTCTGGTCTCATGGTCCTAATGAGCTGGATATTTTCTTCAATCATCTTAATAACCAGTCCGCCGCCATAAAATTCACAATGGAAAAAGAAGACAATGGTTGTCTTCCGTTCTTGGATGTTCTCACCTCTAAGAAAGCGGATGGTTCATTCTCTCATCAGGTGTTTAGGAAGAAGACGCATACTGAGCAATACTTGCATGCTTCTTCCCATCATTTCCCAGCTCAAAAGATAGGAGTTCTAAGCACTCTTGCCACCCGGGCTGTTAGAATCTCTGATGAAGAGAGCTTGGAAAAGGAGAAAGCTCATCTCCTGGATGTCTTTGTGAAAAATGGTTATGATAGACACCTGGGTCAAAAGGCCTTCCTCAAGGCTAAGAAGGAGCCGTCTATCCGTAAGGATCCTAATGAGCGTGTCATGGGATTTAACCTTCTGTATATCCAGGGGACCACGGATAGAATTGCGATGATTCTGAGAAAGTTTGATGTGCCCACAACTTTTAGACCTCTTAATACTATCCGTGGCTCCCTCAGATCGGTTAAAGATCCTATTGACCCTAAAGACATGAAGGGTGTCTATGCCATCCCTTGTTCTTGCGGGATTCCATATATTGGTGAGACAGGTCGCTCTATCAATCAAAGGATTAGCGAGCATTCAGCTGACTTGAGGCATGGGAGGATCAAATCCTCAGCCCTAGCGGAACATGCCGAGAAGACAATGCATCATGTATGTATCGAACAGGCTCAAGTCATTGCTAGAGTTCCTCAGTTTCACCATCGCAAGTTTAGGGAGGCCCTGGAGATTGAAAAAAGGCCGAATAATCTTAATAGGGATGATGGCTGGAAGATCAGCAGCTGTTGGGTCCCAGCCCTGTCTTCCTAGCCTCCGCGGTCCCTTCTTGGTATGATCTCTGTGTTTCTTGTTTTCTTTCCTTAAGAGTAGTTTTCCGTTGGGTTTGTTGTATTTTCTTGCTTTTCTCCTGATTTGATTGTTCTTCTGTATTCTTTGTCCTTTTGGTTGGATTTAATCCCCCTATTTTCCCGATTTATTCAAGGATGATTTAATCTTGGGAATATTTAGCATAATATGTTCTAAGCGATTGATTAATAATAATTAGATTGTTAACATCATAATGCTATGTTTAAATGTATAATTATAATCAAAATAAGTATTTTCGTAACTATTTTTCCTTTTATTCATTTAATAAAATTTCTATAAGTCTAAGCTAATTTAAAATATCCTCACTAAATAAAGTATGATAAAAACTGTTTAAATATGTATATCTTTTTATCCATCATTAAATAGAATAAACATTATTAATAGAGAATAAACTGTATTAATATGGTAGGTATTGGAAAATATTATTAGTATATTTAGATGATATATTTTAATATACATATATATTTAAACCTTAAAAAATATATTATAAACATTATTAATATAGAATAAACTTATTAATAAGGTAGTATTGGAAATATTTTAATATATTTAGATGATATATTTAAATATATATATAATTTAACATTATAATAATAATAATAATCATTAATAGGATTGTTGGTTTTAAGGATAGTAATAATTATATAATTCTTATATATTTTATATGGTTATATTATTTATATACATTTATATATATATATAATTATATATAATATGTTATATTTATTTATATACATATATTATATATTATATTTAATATATAATATTTAAATATTAAATGGTTGAGTTTTGAAAACTAATTTTAGATCTATCTAATTTCTAGTAAGTATATTTGTCTAGTAATTTATTTTAATTATTAAAATTAAATATAGTATTATATAGTAATTTATTTTAATAACTTGAAATTAAATATAGTATTATATTGGGTATTGTAAATATTAATAATATATATATTTATTTAATTAAATAGATAAATTTAATATCTAACCTCTTTTCTGGTTTATTTTTACCCAGTTTATTTGTTTCCGTAGATATAATAATAATTATAAAATAATAATATTATTTTAGGTTTGACTGGGGTCCTTAGTTGAAAAATAGCCGTTAGTCTTTCTAGCCGTTGGAGTCTCTGCTCGGTCTATTTAACACGCTGAACTGATCTGTATCTTCATCTTGTCCTAACGATGAACCACACTAGTTGGTTCGAAACGCGTCGACAAATAATAAATTATGTGATTTTGCCAAAAATTTCTAAACAAATGTTATGGATCACAGAAGTCTAAATTCTATGATAATGTCCTAACAGCTTGCCTTCTTCTAAAGCAAACTATGAATTTTTAGGATTGACAGAAATCCCAAACCTTCTGCACTTCAAGAACACTTTCTCCAAATGTTGCAAATGATCTTGATGGCTGCTGGAGTACACTATTATATCATCTAGGTAGATAAGGACAAGCTTATCCTTCGCTCCTACAAAGGTTATCTCCATAGCTCTCTGAAGGGTGACTCCACATTCATCAGCCCAAGAGGCATCTTGGAATACCTAAAAGTGCCCCAAGGGGTGGTGAATGCAGTCTTATTTTGGTCATTTAGATGTACGACAACCTGGTTATACCCTGAAAATCCATCTAAGAAAGACATCACTTTGGCCCCTGAGATCTTCTGCAGCAAATGCTCCATTTTGGGTAGAGGATAATTGTTTGTACTAGAGCATATGTGTAAGTTTCTGAAATCAACGCAGAGCCTGATTTCTCCACTTTGCTTCCTTACCACTACCAAATTGGCTACCCATTTTGAATGTCTGAGAGGGACTATGATTTTGGCAGCCAGTAACTTCTTGATTTCCTTTTCAATTAGAGAAAGGAGCAAGGGGTTTATGGGCCTCAGCTTCTGCTTAAAATGGATGGTGTCTTTCTCTAAAGGAATTTTATGCTGGATGATCTTCTTATCATATGTTTTCAGGTTACTATATTCCGAGGAAAAAACATCACCAAATTGCTTCATTAAATTGTAGTACTCAGAACTTTGGGCAACAGATAGATGGGTGCACAGATTTACATATCTTGGATACTCTAGGCTCCCTATGTTATGCTTATAGGCTACAGATTGATCTTCTTTTTTGGTAGCTTTGTAAGGCACATCATTCTGGTCAAACACCTTTTCTAAGGGAACTAGACCTTTAGGTATCTAATTGTTGGGCAGTTGGACAATGCTACCTTCACCAATTTTGTTTCTAAGATGGGGTTGGGGATCTTTCTCCAAGGCTTCGTTTTCTTGGTCAATTTGCATTTCAGATAATTCATCAATGAATTTCAGGAACCTATTCACCTCATTATCATCCTCAAAAACTTTCCAATGCTGGACAATGTCAGGCAAGGATGGTCTATATTTCATTTGGACTTCGTAAACTAGTTTGGGAGTCATGGGAAGGATAAACATGCTAGCAGACACAGCAAGGGAATCATCAAGCTGATTTTTTACTCTAGGGATATATGAGATACAAAAATTATCAAAAGAATCTTTGAGTCTCCATACCTCATCTCTATATTCTTTCAGCCTTGAGTGCTTTGCCTGAAATGTTTTGTTTACTTGCGGAATGATAAGATCATCATCTCCAAAGACCTCTATGTTTCTCATTCCTCTCTCTTTAGCTGCGTTAAGGCCCAACATCAGAGCCTAATACTCTGCTATATTGTTGGTGACTTCGAAAGAAAACTTAAAATACAGATGTGTGCTTTCTTGTTTTGGAGATATCAACACCACCCCTACTCCTCCAGTCTCCCTTGAACATGCTCCATCAAAGAAAATTTCCCAAATCTGACTTCCTTCTCCTTCCACAGCCTGATTCAATGGTTTCTTGACTTTCACTGAGGCCTTATGATATTCTTCAATTTGGAGAATACATGCCCCAAAATCCGTTTCCACAGCATAAATGGGATGATTTGAAGGATTCTTCTCATCATTGATGATGTAGGCCAGTTGTGCTTCTCTATACAATCTCTTGATTTCTCCCTCAAAGACTGGGACAGTGGCATAAGATAAGTCATTTTGTAATGTCCCATCTAGTCTCTTAATCCATCCTTTGTACAACAACATACCAAACTTGGGAGGGACATTTGCTACCACAATGTCCATCATCATGATCTTCATGGGCAACTGAGTTAGGGTAATAGCTAAATCTTTGACTAATCCTAGAACTTTGACCTTTATTGAATCAAATGAGAATAAATCATGATATGATCTAGTAATATTAAGGCCTAACTCTTCCATGACAGCTTTGGGCATCAGATTGTGGTTGGCCCCTGTGTCTAGCAGACATTGTGGAGGATTTTGTCACGAATGGTCAAGGAGACATAAAATGATGGAGAATTATCATCAGTAGGCTCAGTCATTGGGATAAGCACAACTGCAGGATTATCATCTTGCAAATTGACATGATCGGTGGGGGCTTGTGTGGCTTTCAGTTCAAGAGCATGAAGGATAAGTTTTCTAAAAGCTTCACTCTTTGCAAGTTCTATCAGAGGCACATATATTTTGAACTTCTAGACATCTGATTCAAAGATGAAAGGGGAAGGAGACTTGTCACGGCCTCTTACCTCTTGAGATGGTGCCTTGAGGATGATTGGATCAGCTACTGGTCTTTTCTGCTTGATATTCTGTTGCTTTGTTGGGACAACAGATCTTTGGGCAGGATTCTCCTTAACATTGCTTGTTTTTGACCTCAGATTATATATTTACTGTTCACCAGTCTGCAGAACAGCCTCCGTGTCCCACTCTTGACTGGTTTGGTGCTGGAGTAGTGGTTCTTCATAGGAAGCCAATGTCAAGAAGGAAGCACCGCCCTTATCTTCCATGTAATTAATTTCATCCTCTTCTTCAAGCTACTCCTCTTCCATGACCACGTTTTGGAAAGGAGCCTTAACCTTTTGTTCTTCACCAGCTTCTCTACCCCTCAGAATGATTTGCAATTGTTCATTTACTCTTATGAATGGAATTGGATTTCTTGGAACAAATGTGTTTGGAAGCCTTGTCTTCCCTGAACTCTGCTCGACCTTTAGCTTGGATATTTCAGCAGCCAATGACTCTATCATTTTAGTCATTTTGTCCAACTTAGGTTCTGAAAATGAGGCAAAGGAAGAAGAAGCCTCACCTCTCTGCCTCCTTCTATGAACATGAATTTTGAGCTTTTCTATAGCCATGATATTAGAATCCACCTCTAGGGCTGCATCCTACATTTCAGCTAGAGTGGCACATCTTCTTCTCTCAACAACAGGCAGAAATCAGAGTGAAAAGCATTGGTGTAGGTGAGTTTTGCAGAGGGGGTTAGGCTTTACTTCAGCTGGTATCTTATTATACATGCGGTTAAATCTTTTATTAAAATCAAGCAATGATTCCCCATTCTCCCTCTTCAGGTTACCAAACTCAGTATGATAATAGAGTAACTCTTATCTCCACAGTGCTTCAAAAATGCATCATATAATGCTTAAATGTATATTATAGACCTAGGGGTCAGTTCTCTAAACCATTTCCTAGCCTCTCCATCAAGGCTTTGGACGAATACTCTCATCCACACATCATCCTCACTAATATCCAAGTTATCAACATAACTATAAAAAGACTCAAGATGTTCTTCAGCTATTACTCCCTCGGTACCAGTGAATTTAGGCATGTATTTTTGGTACTCTCCCACAGGCATGGCATTCAAAGGAACAGGCAAGACCAAGGGTCCATACCTAGCAGCTATAATTCTTTCCATCTTCGTGGGAGCTTGTTGCCCTGCCATGACTAGGATAGATGGAAGGATACTGGCAGATTGAATGGTAGGAAACAATGAAATAGATGACAGGGACACAAGGATATGATTGACTGTATGGGAGAACTTATTTAGATTGAGATCCAAAGAGGAACTTAATGAACAAGGAGCTTTATGAATCTTTGAAGGTATTTCTTCACTAACAAGGTAGACTCTAGATCTTCAAACTGTATATTCTCAGCTATAATCCTCTCTTGCAAAGATACATAATATTTCTTACGCTTAGCTGACCCTGATGCTCCTTTCTATGATGTTTTCCTTTGCTTAGAAGTCTTCTCAGGGTCAGGCACTAGGTTAGCTAGTGGTTTGTGACAATTTCTCTGGGTATGCCTCACAAACTGAGCTAGAACTATAATGTGGAGTTGCCACCAGGTTGGTCCTCCAGTAGAGTCACCAGATACATGATTACAACTAGAAATGTGTCCAAACTTTGTCTATCATCAAAGCTGGAACTGTGTCGTTCTCGTAGGGAAGCTGAACTTCAATCTCCTCTCCCCATCAACGGCACCACTTTATGTTATCACCCCAAGAAACTCTCCTAGGTTGTAGCTTGGAGATGCTCGGGAACATAAAAATTCAACTTATTGTTGCAAATGGATGAATGGAAGGAATGATGCTTCTCCAAGCCAGATAACCATTTCTACTTTGCTTAACTCCAGACATGCATGAACACCCCTAGACTATAAGGTTTTAGACGACCAATTACTCACAGTTTAAAGATTGGTTGAATACGGAGAATACTGACCACACCAGCAAATGCACAAAACCATGTGATGGCCGGTTGCAACCAGTAAAGAAGTATGTGAATCTAATTCCCTAATGCGTAGACAGGATGATAGCTCCTTGGCACTAGGTGAGCAAAAACCTAAGTATTTAACCCAGAGATAGGATGATAACTTCTGTAATGCCAAACATCGAGAGTTCAGAAATGCAGCATATCAGGCACAGCTTGGAAAGGAAGATAAATGGAAAGTGAGCAATTAACAACAAAAGAAGCTTATATTAGCTAAAAATGAAGATGAGAGGCTGCAAATATCAAAATAGTTACAGTCTCCAGAAGTTGAACCTTACATCAAAATATCAACCATCAACCCTGATTACATCTTGTTTGTGGGTATATATAGAGTTTGGTTACAAAGGAACTCAACCATTATAGGTATGGAGGGGTCATAACTAACCACCAACTCCATTTAGTTTCTTGATGAAGCTTCTGAGTGTGTTTCCTTGCTTGAGTGGATGAATTTGATCCTTTTAGGTGCTCTACTATCCTCTCAGGTGGCTGGAGTGTCGTATGGGATGAAGTCCCATGACTGTTAAATGCAGTCATCTGTTCATGCCTCATCATTTTCCTCCTCGGCCATACTATTTGTTAAATATGGTGGTTGGGGAGATAGTGCAAACAGTACTAGAAAACTGGTCACCTTCATCCTTCAGGTACGTGGAACGGTCGAGGGACGTGGACTATGTGGCAAATGTACGAGCTGGACGAGGGAGCTGGATTGGCCGTTGGATCGGGAGGTTAGACGGCGGAGATGAGTCAATGAGGATATTAGAAAAGGTGAGAGCGGGATGATCATGAGCTGTTGGATCTTAGGTGGGTAGATCCAATGGTCATCGGGCGGCGGAACCATGCAAGAGTTATCGAGCGGTAACGGAAGGCTAAGCGGTAAGTGGTTTTGGTCGCACTGCCTTTAGACACTGGGTGGTAAAAGAATAATGGTGCACGATCCCATTTAAAGTGTGATGCGTGGGAGTAGGGGAAGCATGAAACCACTTTCCATCAAGCATTATAACCCCAACAGTTTGTGGTCACGGGGAGAGCAAACATCGTCCGATCGCGGCGGAGATGATCGGACGGTGGAGATTTTATCTCATGGGTTTTTCGTCAGATGTGATAGGGAACCATTGGATCAGGGTGGCGGAGATCAATGGCTAAGGTTACATTTGTGGGTTTATGTAGGAGCGAAGTCTAGCGGGCATGGTTTTATAGGGTTTTGTGTTTTAACACCTGGGGTTTAAGAAAAGGGGTTTTTATGGTTTTTAACAAAGGAGCACGGGAAATGGAGATAAAGGGAGGGTGAGAGAGGTAAAGGAGAAGGTGAGAATGATTAGTATGGACCTCCTTTGAGCATAACCAAGGACTGAGCTCATTTCCGATCCTCAATTGTCAACAATATGTAGCAAAGCTAACAGTATCCAACATCAATTGTAAGCTCACTACATGTTTCTTAACTAGTCCAATCATGGTCCAGTCATCAAGACAAACCTCTAAGAACTTGTGGATAAATTCTTTGAATGTCGCTACTACTATTCGTGAAAACATCGTCAGTGCCTTCTATAGTCCAAAGGGAATCATCGTGTACTATAAGCAACCCCATTCAGTGGTGAACATTATTTTACCACCGTCCTCTGGTGCGATCTTGATTTGGTGGTATCTTGAGAACCCATCCGTGAAGGAGTAGGCTTCCTGCCCCCCCATGTTTTCTAGTACCTCATCTACAAACAGTGTTGGAAACAGATCATTAACACAAGCATCATTGAGCTTCCTAAGATCCACGCAGCTACGAATCTCACCCTTTTGTTTCTTCTCCTGCACAACCATCAGACTTACCCAGTCTAACTCCTCGACTGGTTCAATGATTCCTGCTACTAGCATCTTGTCCAATTCTTCACGGACCTTTGCTTTATATTTGTGATTCAATCGGTAGGGTCGCTGCTTCACCAGTTTCGCATCTGGATTCAATATTATCTTCATCATTACCAAGTCTCCTAGGATCCCTTTTAGTTCTGCGATCTTTGTTGGGAACAAATCTTGATATTCTCGAAGTAATTCGATGATCTTCTCCATTGTGGCATCATCCCAATAGTCCCCCAGCATTGCATACTTCGGCTCTTGTTTAGTCCCAATATTGACTTGTTTTGTTTTCAGTGGTGATATCTGGTTCTTCGAATTTGGGTCTGCGCACCTCGTGCCTCCCCTTTGATTCCGGAATATTGATGTTTCATGGGTCATCCTCCTCATTTTCTACCTAGACATTATAGCATTCAAGGGCCTAGCTCAGCTATCATGACTAGTTGGGCTGTACAATTTCCTTTGGTTCTAGTGGTACCTTGAAAATGGCGGCCTTCACCAGCTGTAATGCTTTGTCCACGAGATCCATCCACTATTCTTCAAAGAGGAATGTCGACAAAACCCTACATGTAAGATATCCCACTCGCCTGTGTCATGCCGGAGCTCTACTTCAGTATACCAGTTTCTGGGAATGACATCCCGGGTGTGATAAAATAAGTGCACCTATTCTGGCTAAGGTTCCTTTCTGTAGATTTTGATCCATCTAGTAAGGTGCATGTGGAGGTCATCACGTCCTTCGTATTTCTTTGTTATGCATAGTTCTTGTTTTCCAAATCTAATCTTCATCATGCGCCTGTAGGTGTGCCAATATTTGAACATTCCTTCATGGGTGCCCCATCATCGTGCAGGAGTCACACGGAGCGCCCACCTCAACGCATCAAACCGTTGGTGCTCTGGCACTACGATTTCAAATTTGGTCAGGAATTCATCTATTATCATCAACCCATCATACTTCGGCAATTCGCAACCCTAGACTTGTACGCAGTACAGAGATTTAGTCACCATGTTGTAGTGTAGTGTGGTTACTCCATTCAACCTGTTGTGCCATTAGTTGTCTTCCTATTCTAAATCAGAAGTGCAGGCTTCTCCATCACCCTATGATATTCTTCTATCCTCTATTGTCTTGACCCTTCCTTTCCTTTCGGCAAACATTCTGTAGCTACAATCTACATCGTCTTCACGTTCTTTGTCCCGCACAGGTTCAATATAGCGCGGTCCTTCAGCTGGATCTAGCAGAATAAATACGCGGAGCGAATTTGTTTCAAATATCATGGTCCGCTTCTTTAAATTAATAACCCCTTTCATGTCAGTGGCCCAATCTATTCCTAACAATGCAGGATAGGGCGTAATTTCATCCATAAGCTCAATAACTTCAAAGTTTGTTTGAGTACTCATGCCGTCAAGGTCTACTATGACTCCTTGTAGCCTTCCCATGGGCAACACCTTCTATTGGTTTGCCATCTGTAATTGGATAAGGGACCATTGTAGTGTAGGCTTACCCATACACTCCCAAGTCTATTTCGGCAGTATGTTGGCATCTAAGCCTAGATCAAGAATGACTTGATCCATCTCATAGTCACCGATCTGCGTTGTTAACCACATTTCCCTCTCAGTCTGTGATGCATGTCTTCCCAACTTGCGAATGACGTGAGGTTTGCTCCATCCTACGCATCTGTTTATCAATTCCTGTAAACCTTTAGCTTCGCTTTTGTCACGAAGAAATTTTATACATGTCTCTAAAAAGGTAGTTATCATCGAGGATCCCTATCTAACTCAAGCTGATCCCTACTTCCTAGGGTAGAGACATCAGCAAAGCTCTTCCTAGCTTCCAGATATGTCTCCTTACCAACACTTGCATCCTTCTTACTTAAGTTTCTTCTATCCGCTCCTATGGCCCTGCCACTTCTCAGTACCATGTTTACTTTGGGATCTTCCTCGTAGGGTTTGGACCTCATCATCTGCACGTTCTTGGTCGTTGTTGGTTGTGCTGCCCGTTTTCTCGAATCTGAGCTATCAAAGTAGGGAAATCTATCAGCTCATGATTGAATTGCTAGCATTAACTACATGAAATTATAATTGGGTTGGTACACTCCCGTGCGTAATTTCCTGGCCCTCCACATTTATAATAGATGAGTTTTCCACGACACCTTCCTGGCCCCATTCTGCCCCATCCTTGTCCACGTCCCTGGAACCCACTGCACGTCATCACCACAACTAGATCTTGACCTCGCACCTCTATTTGAATTCTGTAAGCAAGTGACTGGTCTATTAATAATTGATAGCTATGACAGTCTCTTTCCTCGTGGCCCACCGATCTGCAAAAGTTGCAAAATAGCTATTGGGGGGTCTGGTTATGTTTGGGAGGTAGATGATAGTTATATGTGCTATGTTTCCCTCCCATCTGATAGATTGCACACCAGAGCGGGGTTGTCGTGATTGGCCCTGCCTTCATCTCTGGTCGCAATGGTGTTGGTCCCCCCATTGCCACATAACTCGCAGTGACTGGGCAGTGATCTTTATCATGGCCTTGGCCTTTGCACTTTATACACCACATCTCCTCTTGTAGTGTTGATTAGGGTGCCTGACCCTGTTTTAATTTTGTTATGAAACCATCTCACAAAAAGATAGAAAAGAAAGATCCACGCCTTACAATTCAGCCTCTTCGAGGGGGCAACCTCCTTTACATTACATAAATGAACAATTCTTGGATGATACAAATGACAAAACCTCCTTTCTATATATAGGAGTCTAAGGAGTCACATTATAATCCAGCCGACCTAACAATAATAATATAAAGCCACAAAAATAACAATAGAGGGATTCTAAGGGGCACAGAAATAACAATATGGGGGTAATA